>CAIGRO010270110.1:0-14998 GCA_903798355.1 Fraxinus baroniana
AGGGGGCACACACACACACACACACACACACAGAGAGACAGAGGTAGGCACTCGCGCGTGATTTTCTTTCTACATTTCTAGTCTTCTTTTCTGTAGTCCTTACACTGAAACTTCTTGGATGCATCGTACACTGAGAATCATAAATTCATCATATATTCTCATCCAAATTCAAAGCTCATTCACAGATGAATCTTAGTTAATCCAGAAATTTCTTGAATTATCGATCAAATGGGCTGTAAACTTAGTAAAAGAATCAGGCTAAGCAGCCTCAACACCCTGGCGCCGTCGCTACGTCGAACCACTTCATACTCAGTGAACTCACGAGACGCCAATCTGAGCTCATATGAAGCAGCCTGCAGAGCTGATCCGGATCTTCGGAACTTCGATTCGAGCCTCCATGATCGGACGAGCCGAGCCATCAACTCCATATCTGTAAGCCTCGATGTTCAAAGCGTCTCCCTCGACTCCCTCCGGGATGTAACTGAATGTCTTCTAGAAATGAATCGAGGAGTTGTCGAGATCATTGTCCAGAACAAAAAGGATATTTGGAAAAACAAAGAATTAGCCGATCTCGTAGATGATTATTTCGAAAATAGCCTCCAAACTCTAGATTTTTGCACTGCCCTTGAGTCCTGCCTCAAACGCGCTTCTCATATTCAATCCATAATCAATGTCGCCCTCAGGAAATTCGAGGAAGAACATTTTGGGGGTTCTGAATATGGATCTGTCAAAAATTATTCTAAAACTTTAGAGGAACTGAGGAATTTTAGAGGGACGGATGAGCCCTTTAACGATGAATTTTTTAACTTGTTTAATTTGGTGTACAAGCAGCAAATCTTAATGTTGGAGAAATTGCAAGCGAGGAAGCGAAAGCTGGATAAGAAATTGGGTAAATTGAAGGCATGGAGGAAGGTGTCGAATGTGATATTCGTGGTGGCCTTCGCCTCGGTTTTGATATGCTCTGTGGTGGCGGCTGCAGTCAGTGCACCTCCGGTGTTAACCGCATTGGCTGCAGCTGCCTCGGTGCCTTTGGGGTCGATGGGGAAATGGCTTAACTCGATTTGGAAGAAGTACCAGAATGAGTTGATGAGGCAAAGGGAAATACTCATTTCAATGCAGATTGGGAATTACATCATGATTAAAGATTTGGATGGTATTCGGGTATTGGTTGACAAGTTTCAGATCGAAATTGAGGCATTGTTGGCGAATGCGGATTTTGCAATGAGAGAAGATGAGGCGGTGGTGATCGCAGTGGAGGAGATCAAGAAGAATGTAAATGGATTTATGAAAACTATAAACGATTTGAATGAACACGCTGATAAGTGTAGTCGAGAAACAAGGATGGCCAGAGCATTAATATTGCGAAGAATTATGGATCATCCTAATGGCTCCAACCAGAACTCTAGTATGTTTTCTTGATGACTGTTATTTTATTTTATTTCTGAATGATGAACAGTTTAGTCAATCTGTAAAGTAGAATAGCAAAATGAATTTTTATTGTTGTGGACTATGTATCATTACTAAAATAAGCCAAATTGAAAGGTTACACATTTCATGGACTAATTTACAAATGATGTTGTTTGATGAATGCATCCTTCTCTCTTTTAACAATATATGTTTGGTACCCAACATCCTTCATATCAGAATAGAAATAATATTTATTCACATAATATTTCATTTCCAATGGGGATATGAAAATGAAAGAAGAGAGCATAAACTTCTGCAAAAAAAGATTTTTGAGTAACATCAGAATTTTCCAACTGAGGAAAAACAATTGAGTTAGGATTTTGGAAGATAAATGTAAAGTATTTTGGTTGTATGGTGGAGTAATGGTCGATTAGAGGACAATCTGTATCAGAGATGCAGACTTTGATACTTTTTTATTGAATGATTTCCTCTAAATAGATAGGTAAAACGTGTTTCTTCCTTTTCACTCACCAGAAGCAACAAAATTTCTCTCTTAAAATAAAAATTTTCAATGCTTAAAGGCTGAAGATGACAGTCAGATTACTGATACAACACAGTACTATTACTCAAATGCTTGCACCATCCTAACCATCGGTTGTCGTAAAACTCCCCGAGTATATGTCATGAACTCTTATAAGATCTCCATTGCTCACAGTATACATCTGTCCAGGCAAAGCTATTGGAAACTCGCAACTCTTCTGCTCGCTTTTCTCTTCGACTGCAGCTGCCTCTCTTAACTTGCCTTCCTTCCACAAACTCTTGACGAGGATGTCTTTAGTGGCGGAATCGGGCATTAATCCTGAACTCATCATATCCTCAAAGATCCTCAATGCAAGAGCAGCTCTTTCGCACTTGCAATAAGCTCGGATGAGAACCTTGTACATATAAGCATCGGGCTCTAAATCACTCTGTTTTACCATCCCGAATAGTCTTTGAATCGTTTTAATGTCTCCTTGAAGTGCATAATGACACATCAACCCCGTAAATATCTGTATATCTGGAGAAATCCCGAGTAAAATCATCTCATCAAGTATATCTAACGCTTCAATATTCATCTTACACTTTGCCAATGTCCTCAACAGAGAGGAATACAGAAGCAGCATACATTTTTGTGATATGGGACTGCAAAAGGTCTTGACACTAGGGAAAATTTTTAAAGCAGCATCACCCTTTCCAGTACTGCCGTAAAAATCAATAACTAGTCTGATTGTGCTAAATGACAATTTCATACCCTCTCGTTGTATCTTAAACAAGAGTTGATCAACCAAATGGACGCATCCATGGCGAGCCAACTTGGTGATCATCCTCGATATGGTGTAGATATCATGAGTAAATCCTGGCTGATAAGTCACCCAGCAAAAGAACTGCCATGCTGTTTCAGCTGATTTGAAACTCCTAATAAATTTGCAAACCAACCGAGTTGTCCACACAAAGTTTGCATTTTCCAGTGCAGACACCTCCTCGGATCCCCAATGCTGCAAGGCACTAGCCAAAGCAGCAGGGTCCAACCATGGTTTCAATTGAACTTCGTCCTTGTCATTTCCATGAACACTGTCAGTATCTTCGTCCCCATCATCAATATCATCCTCACTACAGTCTGTGGTACCGTATAAAGAATAACTTACAGTTTTTATCCTCGCATCTGGAATAATTTCCACAACTGATTCCTCCATCTCCTCAAGATTGCCCAACTCTCGCATTCGTTGCAGAGACAATTGCATTGCTTGACCGGGCAATATCCCGTCACTACGCATCTCATTAAGCAAAGTCTTGACCAAATCTAACTGATCATTGGCAGTAAAAATATCCACCAAAGCAGTATACTGCCTTAAAGTACGTTTAATTCTCATCAGTGGTAGTATCCGAAACACCTCCATTGCTGAGTCCAATTTCCTAGACTTAACAAGGTGCTCAATCATAACCGTGTACGTTCTAGAATTCGGAAGCGCCCCTTCCTCAATCATCCTATGGAAAACCTTCACGGCCTCAGAATCCATACCCTTCTGAACATAAAGTCCCATTATGATATTATACGACTCGGTACATGGATGCTTGTCCAAGGTTTTTCTCCACTCATCCCAAATACTAAAAACCTCGTCAAGATCACCAACAGCAGCATACCACCTCATGCGATCCATGAAACTGACACGTGCAACATTTATAAACTTGCCTGAATTGATGGCATTAATCAGGGCACCAAGTTTACCAACTTCGCCAGATTTTGCCAGAATCTTGGCCAGTGCATAAAGGGTATGTTGAGTATGCGAGAAATGTGGGATTTTCTTCAGAGTTTCGACCAAAAACAGAGCAGAGTCGGGCGAAGGAGCTGCCCTTAGCGCATTGGTGACCACAAAGGAATCTAATGCTGGACTGCTTAACGCGGTAACAAGGGATTTATCTGGAGAATTCGAGCGTAGGCTAAGTCTTATTGAATCAATGAGCTTTGCTCTTTGGAGATACAACGTGACCTTGTTTACATTGGGAGTGGTTCGCGCAAAATGGCGAGTTTGCAGGAAAATATTGTTAAGTATGTTGTTTATAGAGTAGAACCTGTTGATATACATAACACGATTTTTACTGGAAGAAATTTTTAGAGCTTCTTTAATTTCTTAATGGTACCGAATGATGACAAGAGAAGGGCAAGAATATTCAGAGGCAAAACATCGAACAGCTTGTGTGCGTGGGCATTATTTGTTCAAATGCTTAGAAAAATTGAAACTCTGGTACTACTTCGAGATGAAGGATTATGGTTAAATACAACTACTGGGTTCTATTGCAAGTATACAACATGTGCCCAAATTCCCGAAGAGAGGGAGAGGGAGAGGTGTTAATGGGTAAAAATGTTTGTCTTTGCATACTAAAAACAAATGCCAAATTTAAGGTTGCAAATATTAAGGGGAAGAAGACGATTAATTGAAAGAATATGAATCAAACATAGGCTCACACTTTCCACCTCGCAATGATCTAATACTAAGTTGGGAAGTCAAAACCTCATCGTTTAAATGTTGGAAAGCTATATCCAAACTACCTAAAAGGTTTGGAATCTAACCATATCTTTTCCTAACTCAAACTGATTTGGCTTGATTTCAACAATTGAATTGAGTCGATTTGGGACCAAATTGGTTTTTGTTTCATATTGAGCTCAAAATCAACTCAACTCGAACTATTCACAGGCCTAATCTTTTTAATACAAAAAATTTACTTTTAACTGTGAAATTAACACTTTCCATTACGCAAGGATCTAATCTCACAACCTTTACTAGGTTGGAAAGTCAAAACATCATTTTAAATGTTGGAGAGCTATATCCATACTACCTAAAAGGTTGGGGAGTCTAACCCTAATTTTCCCTAAGTTCTTTTACATGAAATTTGATTTTCTTTGTCCAAAAACAGTGGTGTAAGTGTTCCAACAATCTGCCTAGAAAAACATGAGAATGGAGCAACAGAAAAATTCTTTAAAATCCAGTTAAGTCCCCGTTTGACCCTCATTATTTGAGATTTTAACTGTAGGAATAGCGTGTTTCTGAAAAATGTGTTTGAAAATGAAGAAAATGTTTTTGAGATTATGTGTAATATTAATTTTATTGAAAATTTTTTGGTTAATAAGAAGATAAAGAAAAATGAATTACGTATAGAATATTTTATTGTGTGAACGTTTGATTAAAAATGGGTATATAGAAAAAATAATTTTGAAAGAATGATAGATAAATAAAGGCTTAATTTCATTCTAAACAAAGCATTGTGATATTTTCAACACAAAATTTGACTTTTTGTCGGTCAAGCTAACACTTTCGATGATATTAGAATCCAATCTCACATTATTTAATTTGAGGCCAAACCTCTCCTTTAAGGGTTAGATATGATATTTCAATACTCAGAATCACCAATTACAGAGTATTTCATAAATGAGACATTTTGGATCCACTTAATATCTAGCAGAGCATAAGCAAAAAAATAAATAAAAAAAATATCAACAATAAGTAACAACAATTGTGAAAAATAAAAAATGAAAAGTTTGATTCGAAAATTGTGTATTCACAATTTCGGTTCAAGAACCATCTTGGATCTGGTAGGTATTCGATTCCGGGTCTAATTCCTAAATTTTTGGAATCAAACTGGAGCTTCTAGCTCTGGTTCGGGCGATTCAGTCACTATTAAAATGCACATCCCTAATTTACATACTACTTGAAAGATTAAGGAGTCCAACATTATTTTTTGACAAGTTTTTCAGTAAGACACTGTTTGATTGCAATGAATTCCATGAAAAATGTTACATTCGAGGAAAACGAATTTCACTTTGGCCGTTTGATTACAACGTAGAAATAAAAATGGAAATGAAAACCGAATTTCAAGGTACAATAACTTTAAACTGCATTATCTTTGTTTCTATGAAAAACGAATTCATATGAGTTTGGTGGGTTTTTATTTTCCAACTAATGTGGAATTGAAATTCCTTTCCACCTTTATATATCAAACGGACCCTAATATTTTTTTTCGAACCATGAAACATTTTCAAATTTGCTTTCCAAGACTTTATTTTTCAACAGAATTCTATTTAAAACTAAACCTTTGAAATTCCGTCAACTATAAAATAAAAGTCAAAAAAAGCAAACACAAAATTGTAATTAAGAAACAATAATATTATTTGAAAAAATAACTTTCACACTATTTTAGTATTTTTTTTTTTTCACAAAAACCAACACTATTCTAATCACTTTTACACAATAAAGGGAAAATACCCTCCAAGCTTTAAGTGTTCCTCTCACTTTTCATATTGAACTGATTTTTCATTTTTTGATATTTGTTTGTTTGATTTTTGAAATTGCTGAAATTAATTATTTTAAATAACGAAGCTACGAATTTTCTATGATGTAGAACTCTATTAAAATGTTTTGAAAATCAATTAAATTTATATTAAACTGAATTTAATAAAGTAAGTTTTTAAAGCTCATCCATGGAAAGTTTGAGATAAAAATTGCACAATCATGCTACTTGTACAACTAGTTTGACAATGCCAATGTGTGAAGTGTAAAAATCATGGCTATTGATTTGAAAAACATGATGGCCATGATTTATCTCACTCATTGTCAAACTAGTTGTATAAATTAATTGTACAACTAACTTAATTCAACTTTACATCAAGATGTCAGGTCATACCCATCTGAAATCACGTTTTATAGGTAGGGGCGGATCCTGGATTACGGTTTAGTGAGGGTGAGACAGAGTTACGTAAAAAATAATTTCAAATTAGATTTACATTGTTGGGTTTGGATTTAAAATTACGGACTAAAATTATGTGGTTTTGTTAACACCTAAAAATGCGGCTCAATTAAATGGCCCAAGGATGGAAACCCCAATCAGGGAATTCGAATATTAGGCATAAGTAAGACCATGTGGAAAGGGCCCAATACAGAGCTATGTAGCGAAGGCCCATCATCGCCCAGAGTCTTCAAGACGTCCAAGCCCTGAGCGAACACAGCACATCATTGATATTCAGGGCGACGTGCCATTATCGCCCAAACCTGTGAAATACCCAGAACCAGGGAGAATGGCTATTTCAAAGCAACAATTAATTAAGGCAATTAATGAACAATCTTATCACGTCCCATGATCCAAGAATCTCAGGTGCCAACAGTTAAACAATGGAGGTAATGAAAGCAGTTAAAGCGACAGTTCCTTGACAAGTCAGCCATGATAGAAAACGTGGGTAGTGGCAAAAAGACAAGCAGATTCAGATAGTTCCACAACAAAACTGTCCAAGGAGTATAAAAAAGAAGAGAATGCATAAAAGAAAGGACCCCGAACCAAAAACTTTCGAACGGAGAATATGTAATTTTCATTATCATTACTTTCATCGAATCTTACTTTCCTTGTTTTGTGTGCTTGCGCCCCTTGGAGGTGTTTCGTTTCTCACTTATTGTACAATCTTCATAAATAAAAGCACCTCTTTTTGGGACTTTGTCTCAAGAGGTTTGTTCCTTACACAATCGTCTGAACCTTCTCTTAATTGTTAGCGAGGCCCGACTCAACCGCGCTAAACAATTTGGCACGCTCAGTTGGACAATTGGTGTTTGACGTTTGAAGATACAAGAAAGTGAAACAATATACCCCATAAAAACTCTTATAAAGAGCCAGCAATCCAGGGAATAGTCCAATCTGTAATCAAACGATATGAGGAGCAGCAAGACGCTCCAGGAACAGATGGACAAAGTCAAAGTCGTTACGAGCCAATGACGAGATTGAGTCCACAAACCATGCGTTCATTGTTTGGTGAACTCACGCAAGACGTCGTTGAACAGGTAAATCTGCAAAACATTCATAATGTGGAGAAATTTATTCAAAATGGGAATGCACATTATGATAATATGGCCAAACAACTAAGTGATTTAAACGAAATTATGAATAAGTTAGTGGGCTAAATCTGTCAGTCAGTCGCGCCAAGCATAGGGAGTTACTTCCAGTCTAGGACAATTGTAGGTTATAATGCCCCAACCCTAAGTCTAAATCAGGTAACAGAACCACCCTTTGGACCCTCTACTTCAAAACATGGNATGAATAAGTTAGTGGGCCAAATCTATCAATCAGTCGTGTCAAGCATAGAGAGTCACTTTCAGTCTAGGATAGTTGTAGGTTATAATTCCCCAACCCTAAGTCCAAATCAAGTAACAAAACCACCCTTTGGACCCTCTACTTCAAACCAAAGGGGTGGTGGAATGACTAACTTGACTATTGGAAACGGAACGTCAAACTTGGGGGGCAACCCAAACGCAAGAGATAATGTCTAAACTAATGGGCAGAACGCTCTGTGCGTTAATGATGGCGGGAACACTCAATTTAATGGTAATGATAGTTTAAATAACAGTGCCCCTGCTACAAACCAAATACCCCACATTAGACCCCAAGTAATCCCACCAGTGAATCAGCCCGTAGGAGTCCCATATGATCCCAACACAATGTTGAGGAATCAGATCACAGAAATAGTACAAGATCAAATGGCTTTTGGAATGCGTCCTTTTACCATGCCAACTTACACGAAGCCATACCCTGACTGGGTAGATCAAGCATATCCATGGCCTTGAGGGTATAAAGTATCGGAGTTCTCGTTATTTATCGGTCTCGGGAAAGTTTCTACCCTGGAACATATAGAAAGGTTCACACTATAATGTGGCGAAGTAATAGACTACCATAAGATGAGACTATTCCCAAGTTCGCTAACGGGATTAGCTTTCTCATGGTTCATCAATTTGCTAGCAAACTCCGTCCAAACATGGTAACAATTGGAACAGTTGTTCCACGGTCAATTTTACAAAACTGAATCAGAAGTTACCTTGGCTGATTTGGCGAATTTACGTCAATTCCCAAATGAATGGGAAAAAAACTTCATCTAGAGATTTAAAATAGTCAGGAGTAAGTGCTTCATACCTTTTCCTGAAAAAGAGTTCGTTAGGATTGCTTAAAGTTGTTTGAGCTTTGATCTAAAAAAGAAATTCCAAGACAGGGAATTTCCCGATCTTTTTCAGCGAGTGCTAACGTAATTAGATATGAAGATCTGATAAGAGAAGAGGAACAAATGAAGAACTCTAGTAAAGAGACTTTTCATAGAGACCCAAACTTTGATGTGCATACCGTTAATGACGAACATTATGATCAGACCGAGATATGCCTGGCCAAATTGGTAAAGGGAGATGCGTATGTTTGCCCCATGATAGCTAAATTGAAAGTACCAGAGAAAAACGAGCCTATAAAAGATGAAAACAAAAAGGCTAAGGTGTTCTCGTTTGAAGTGACCAAAGCTAACCTTATATTTGATAAACTATATAAGGATAAGCAGATAAAGTTGAGCGATAAGCATAAGTTGCCAAACCCTGAACAACTTAAGGGTAAAAAATATTGTAAGTGTCACAATGCATGGTCACATATGACTAATAATTGTTTGATTTTTCGTCNAGCGATAAGCATAAGTTGCCAAACCCTGAACAACTTAAGGGTAAAAAATATTGTAAGTGTCACAATGCATGGTCACATATGACTAATAATTGTTTGATTTTTCGTCATGTGTTACAGGATGCCATTCAGTCAAGATGAATCACGTTCGAAACAAAGAAGAAGATGGCAGTGGATGAAAATCCTTTCCCACAGTCATTTGGAGTGAATATGGTGACATTTGGTCTCAAAACTAAGTTGCCGAAGTTCAAATTAGTAATAGATGATGGAGAAGAGCATTCTGGATCACACTCTAATATTTTTGAATGAATCACAAGGAAAGAGTCCAAAAAAGATGAAAGTGTTTTGTGAGCCAGATGCAGTAGAGAAATAAAGGAAAATGTGGAAAAATTAGGAGCGGGAAAGTATCACCATCTTCAAGATATTGCTCCAAGTTTTTACCTGGGTGGAGAACAGAGTGATCCATTCCATGGGAATCGACCTCTTGAGGGACAGTTCATGCCGACAAACGGTGGAAGAACATTCAGGCCGCAACCTCGCCATCCAAATGTATGCCATTCTTTCCAGTATAATACAGAAAGAGTTGTGCCCTTTAACGAAATGACCAGAATCCAACAATGGCATTTTCAATGAAACTATGGACGAACGATAAGGCAACAACATGGATTATCACGTCCGAATGCGCCTAAGCTGCTTATGAAAGCTAACCAAAATGTCCTCAGAGACAACAAGGAGGCTAGCCTAGGTGAGCCAATGGGAGAGTTGCCAGAAAGTTCTTCTGGGAGATCAAAGTTTGAGCGTGAAAGGGAACCAGAGGATGAAGAGGATTCAAGGCGACCCCTTGCTATTCAATTCGGAACATTGCCTCCTGTTATGACTAATAACTACTTACTAGCCAATAAGTTTAAAAGCAAAGGTAATGATGAAGAAGAAATGACAGGTAATGAGGAAGAATTTCGTGTATTGGAGTGTGAAGAAGGTCAAACATCTCAGGCAATACATAGTGAAGAGAAAGATGACGACATGACAGACATGGAAGAGGAAATTGACTTAGAAGCGGAGAGGAGAAAAAGAGGAGTGTCACGTAACACATTATTGAAGCAATTGCATTAGGAAGGTGTCCGCGAGGTAGATTTATTAGGCGAACCATCTGGGCATTCCTTTGACTTATATATGCTATATGGAACTCCAAAAAGAAAGGTAAGGGTACCTCGTGCTGAGAAGTATGGGTTGCCTTCTCCTACTGGTTGGGTAACTGAAGAAGAAACTTTGGAAGAAAGTAGGGAAGGAGTCAGTGAAGTAGAAAATCAGAATGAAGTATTACATGTAGACTTGTCGCATGAAGATAAACAAGATGTGGAAATAGGTGCAGCTGAGAAAGTTATTTTCAAGAGACCAGCTATGAAGTTAACCAAATTTTTGAGGCCATTGTATGTAAAGGCCTTGGTTAATGGCATACCAGTAACGAAAGTACTCATCGATAATGGAGCGGCCAACAAAAGAGCAGATGGTAAATAGGAAGTAGAAATAGGAGCAGCCGATAAAGTTATTGTCAAGAGACCAGCTATGAAGTTAACCAAGCATTTGAGGCCATTGTATGTAAAGGCACTGGTACCAGTGGCAAAAGTACTCAGTGATAATGGAGCGCCATCAATACCATTCCATCCTGAATGATGAGGAAATTCGTGAAGGCAAATAGTTACATGATCCGAACAGAGGTTATTCTTACATGTTTCAATGGAGGTGCAACTTCAGCTAAATGGGTTATACCTTTAGATATAACCGTAGGAGCTACTACTAGGATCACAGTCTTCTTTGTGATTGATGGTCCAACCAGTTACAATATGCTGCTAGGAAAAGATTGGATTCATGGAAGTTGCTGCATACCTTCATCACTACATCAATGCTTGGTTTTCTGGAACGACAAAGGCGAGGCAAAAGTGGTGCAAGTAGACTATAGACCCTTTGTCGCAAAAGTAAATTCAGTGAAAATGTTCATGTATGAAGAAAATTATGGACCAGTCAGGGTAGTTTAAGATGGAGAAGAGACTCAGATTGTGGTGCAAAGTGAAGAACCATTTACAGTAGATGCACTCACCGAAATGTTCAATCAAATGAAGCCAAACATAGTGGCCCTGGAAGAGCCAGTAATTAGCAAGAATATAGTAAAAGAACTCTAAATGGGTTGTCAATGGCAAGAAAGTATGACCGATATTCAGGCGTTCAAAGACAAGTTGATGTCTTTTAATAAAGAATATACGAAAAATATGAAAAAAGAAGCAGCTTTGGAAACATTAAAGAACAAGTTAGCAGTGTTCGAATTGGAGCAAAGCGTTGGCCGAGAAGTCAACAAGTTGGACTGTCTGAAGAGGAGGCACCGCCAAGGGACTCAAACGGAGAAGTAATGTGTATCGCAAAATCGAGGCATGCCCAAGCACAAGATCCTTTAGTCAAAGTAAACATTGGCGATGAAGGGAAAGATCGTCCAACATTTGTCAGCCAGATACTCAACGAAGAGGGAAATAACTGGCCTACTACAGTTTGGCCCACATAATCAGCATCATTGAATGACAGGCCCAGATAAAACTTGTTGCGTTTAGAATTAATCGGTGAAAGGAAGACCGGAGCTACGTACGGTCTGGTGAGAAGTTCTTGATGGTCTTCGAAACTAAGGGAGTTCTCTGAAGTCACCATTTTCTAAGGATTTTGATCTTTCTAAGGGTTTAGAAATGCAAATGATTGAAGTGGAGAGCCAAGAAGATGAATAGTATCTTTAGAAAGACGTGAAGATGCGAATGTGGATATAATGGCGCGAAAAAATAGCGTATTCTGGGGCTTATAAGAATAATGTATTATTTCGCCTATTGAATATAAAGGGTCATCGCCGAATAAGAGAGACAATTAGGATTCATCCACTCTCTTTGGATTTCAAGTATCGCGGGAAGATACAAAGGATGAATATGGCATAAAATTAATAATCGATATTAATTCTGCCATATTGGAGGGTAATTGTTAATAACTAAAAATGTGGCCCAATTAAATGGCCCAAGGATGGAAACCCCAATTAGGAAATTCGAATAATAGGCCTAAGTAAGACCACGTGGAAAAGGCCCAATACAGAGTTGTGTAGCAAAGACCCATCATCGCCCAGAGTCTTCAAGACGTCCAAGCCCTGAGCGAACACAGCACATCATTGATATTCAGGGCGACATTGCTATTATCGCCCAAACCTGTGAAACACCCAGAACTTGGGAGAATGACTATTCAAAGCAATGATTAATTAAGGCAGTTAATGTGCAATCTTATCACGTCCCATGATCCAAGAATCTCAGGTGCCAACACTTAAACGATGGAGGTAATGGAAGCAGTTAAAGCGACAGTTCCTTGACAATTCAGTCATGATAGAAAACATGGGTAGTGGCAAAAAAACAAGCAGTTTCAGACAGTTCCACAACAATAACTATCCAAGGAGTATAAAAAAGAAGATAATTCATAGAAGAAATGACCCCGAACCAAACACTCTCGAATAGAGAATATGTAATTTTCATTATCTTTACTTTCATCGCATCTTACTTTCCTTATTCTGTGTGCTTGCGCCCCTTGGAAGCGTTTTGTTTCTCAGTTATTGTAGAATCTTCATAAATAAAAACACCCATTTTTGGGACTTTGTCTCAAGAAATTTGTTCCTTACACAATCGTCTGAACCTTCTCTTAATTGTTAGCGAGGTCCGACTCAACTGCGCGAAACATGTTTTTTTTTTCAATGTCAAAAACTAAGGGTCCGTCCCTGGTTATATGAGCCCATATAATTAACAAAGATTGAAAACTTTCGATGAAATTAAAAGGTGATGAAACAGAAGAAACTGTGATCAAATTGTAGAATCGTGTAATGTCTGTTCTTTTTTTTTTCTTTTTTCTTTTTTGGGTTTGTTATCCCTACTTAGCCTGTTTATGATTACAAATGTCCCTAAAACTAAATAATTATAAATATTAAATAAAACTAACTTGACATATATGCTAAAGATATTATATTGTAACAAGTAGTGTTCTACAAGGCTTAAGATGTTTTAAGACGGCAAGGTCATGCTTCAACTCTTAAGAGCTTAGGCACAAAAATACATTTTCTTATTTTTAATACCATTTAAATTATTCTAAGATTGTTAAATAAATATAAATATGCATACCAACTTGCTAAAGGCTATAATTACTTAGGTCATGTTTATGATAACTTCAACATCAACATCTTGTAGAATCGCTCTTTGAGAAAGTCATAATAGACCAATTTATTTTAAAAGCTCTTCTGAGCAAAGAAAGCTCTTGCAAAAAGCATGCATACAAGTCAAATGGTAAACTTTTAGTCTAAAAAATAACTTTTAACTTTTTTAAGACATGCCAAACGAGTCCTTAGTAATTCTTACAACTAAAACAATTTTCATTTTTTTCTCAAATAAACAAACAATTGAAAATTGAAAGTACAAAATCCTTTTCGATGTAAATGGTCCAAAAATGTTCCATACTAACACAAAATAGCTCAAAAAAGAAGACGTGAGTCTTTTGACACCTAAGATCTCCTCGCTCACAAAGGTCTGAATTATGTGGTTAAAAATACAAGGCATTTCGAAAATACCTCATGCTAGATCATGTATTTTTATGCTTTCTAAACATTGATAATAGGTGTCATCCCAAGTGGGAAAACATCATGTGTAGCAATTTTATTTTATTTTTTAAATCAAACCATCAGTAGATTGAAGTATTTATTATAGCATGAAAATAAGGAACACATAACCGGAAGGGATGACGCAAATACTTTTTTTTTTGGAGAATAAAAAATTAGAAATTAGAGAAAGTTATGAATTTATGTGTAAAACGATTTTATTGTGAAAAAATGTGATCGAAAATGAGTTTGAAATAAAAAATTAAAAAATGGTGGCCAAACTCGAGTTTGGCTTAGTATAGTCTTATCCAATGATGCGACTCACGTACGGTAATTATAATTATTTGATAGTTTTAAGGATTTTAGCAATATTAGAGCATATTCAATATATTATACTGATTGGAATCTGGATGATATGTTTGTTGTCCACGTGGCATTAATACCTATGAAATAGACGGTCAGTTTCAAAATCAATATTTAGCCCATGTTTGGTACACATTAAAATTTTCATTTTCATTTTCAACCACATATTCTTCAATAAAATGATATTTTTCATCACATCAACAACTTTGCCTTTTTTTCAACTATATATTCTCCATCAATCACTATTCCAAAATACATTCTTCCAAAATAATGTGGTTCAAATACACTCTTAATTGGGTTCTATCTATAACTAATATTGTTGCCTATGGGATGAAATTGTAAGATAGGCTGAATTTTTGTACTGCTCAAATCAATGAGATTTTTTTTTTCGCACATTTCATTTACAAGTCAATACAAATAGAAGGTTTATTTTGTGCAACCAGACTAATTTTGTGGCTGTAATTTCCTAAGAACATCTTCAATAGTTTCTCTATTTTTAAATAGCATATTCTATCATTTTGGAAAGTATCTATAAATTTAGAGAGTTTAAATTTTGAAGTACTCCAACAA
>CAIGRO010270157.1:0-10458 GCA_903798355.1 Fraxinus baroniana
GCTTGCGGCATAAGATTCGACCGAATAAGTACCCGTAGTAACTGGGGATGCCATCATGTGTCGAGCTTTCCCCTAAACTTTAGGAGATAAAGCTCAACGATGGTTCAGAAGGTTATCCCAAAAATCTATAAAGAACTGGAGTGACCTCGCCACCACATTCCTCGCCCAATTCATTAGATCAAAAGCAAGAACTACACCTAAAGAAAGATTGGTAAGCCCCTGTTTGGGCCACATTATTTTTTTCATTCTCATTTTTCTACTCATTTTCAACCACACATTCTCTAATAAATAATATTTACCGTCACATCAATAACTTTTTCTTCTTTTTCAACCACATATTTTCCATCACATCAACCAAAAAAATGCATTCTTTTGAAAATAATGTGCACCAAACGGGGGCTAAGTATCAAACAAGGAAAGACTGAATCCCTTAAGAGCTATTTGAATAAGTTCAATAAACAATCCATGGAGGTAGAGAAAATCTCTGATGACGCCGCGCTTATGGCAGTCCTCTCCGGGTTAAGACCCAAGACAAGATTTTGGTGGTCCGTCCATGAAGACAGACCTCGAACATATCACGAGCTCTTGGGCCAAGCTGAGAAATACATAAGCGCGAAGAAAGCCACGTCAAACCAAGAGGAGGCCAAGCAAGACCCTCAATCTCCACGACAGACAAAAGGAAAACAAGATGATAAGGATCCAGGTCGGGAAAGAAGAAAGGACAGAAGGGATCAAGGTCGTTCTAGACCATATCCCGACAAATTTCACAAATATCACCCCCTCAATGCAAATCTGGAGGAAGTCTTTCTACAAAATGAGGAAAAAGAGACCTTTCGCCGACCTCCACAACAAAGGAAAGAAATGATTGGGAAAAATAAAGGAAAGTATTATCATTATCACAAAACGACGGGGCATAACACCGACAATTGCCGAAATCTGAAGGAAAAAGTGGAACACTTATTCGAAGGGGTCACCGCAGGAATTCGTAGCCAAGCCTCAAGGAACAAACCCAACTGAAAATGAACAGCCTAATCGTCAAGGAACATCTCAGCAAGTTTGGTCTGGGCCCCGGCTCGCGACCTACAACCTCGCGCCGAGATCCGAACATTGATAAGTGGAAACCAATGTTTAGAGGGTTCGCGAAAAACCAGGCTTAGACTGGCACGTGATACCCATGTTTAGCAAAACTACAGCTTGACATGCCCAGCGTTGGAGGTCGTCACCTCATCAGACCCAGAATGGTTTGGATTCTCAGAAAAGGACGCACATGGAGTTTTACAAAATCAAAGCGATGCACTAGTAATAGCCATGAACGTAGCAGGGGTGCAAGTACACCGGACCCTAGTGGACAACAGGAGTTCGGTAAATGTGCTTTATTATCAAACTCTGAAGCAGATGGCTATATAGGATCGATACCTTCAACCGTACTTCAGAAGACTGCAAGGATTTTCTGGAGATCCTATTGAAGTTAGGGGACGGATAATACTCAGTGTAGAGCTAGACGAACCCCCTTATCACAGAAGGATTTTAGCTAATTTTATCGTTGTGATCTCCCTTCAGATTATAACGCTATATTGGGTGCAGGCCACCACTTCAATATACCACTATTGCATCAAATTTCCAACTCCAAATGGGCTAGGAGTAATACATGGAAACCAGGTTGAAGCAAGAGCATGTAATGTCGATCTTCCTAGCCCTTAAATTTGGATGCTGAAAAACCAACACTATCAACATGCTGAGGTTCTGAAGAATAAAGGACCCGGTACTTATATCTAAAGTCGACATCCCCAAAGTTTTGGTGGATACAAGGAGTTCCCTCAATATATTGTACATGGACACTTTGGAACGAAGCGGAATCCCCCTTAGTTTTCTGCAACCATATCCAAACATGGTTATGGGACTGGATGGTATCTTTTCTAAAGCAAAATGAGTGATCAAACTCTCTGTTGAGATCGGAGATTAACCTTGCCGAACTAAAGTGAGTGCGGAGTTTGTAGTTCTGAGCTCAAAATCCCCTTATGACGCAATTATGGGATAACCTCTACTATTTGATCTCATGGCAGTAATATCACTATACCAATACTCCATAAAATTCCCCACGTGCCGTGGTATAGGACAGGTCAAAGGGAATAGAGATAGTGCTGCCCAGTGTCAAGTGACAGTCGATTTAAAAAGAAAAAGGATTCATTACTCTTTAGAGACCTGCATGATGTGCACAAGTGAATCCTCGTTGAACTCACTGGATCCGGGATTAAATGTACGAGGGGGCGAACCTGTGGAAGAGCTGGATGTCGTTAAGGTTAGCACAGGTAGCCCACAAAAAGAACTGAAAATAGGTCATGAACTCCGACCCCCACTAAGAGAGCAGATCGTCAGTTTCCTCCAAGAAAATCTTGATGTCTTCGCTTGGGAACATGCTGACATGAAGGGAATTGACCCGAAAGTCATATGCCATAAGCTGGGAGTCGACCCTTTGGTACGACCCAAGCAGCAGCAGTGGAGGCCCTTAAATCCAAAACGGTATGAGGGATGAGGCTCTAAACAAGGAAGTACATAAGTTTCTCTAGAACGAATTTATCCGAGAAGCAAAGTATCCAAAGTGGGTTGCCAATCATGTGCTGGTTAAAAAGAGTTACAAAGATTGGA
Source organism: Fraxinus baroniana (assembly GCA_903798355.1). Lineage (NCBI taxonomy): Eukaryota > Viridiplantae > Streptophyta > Magnoliopsida > Lamiales > Oleaceae > Fraxinus > Fraxinus baroniana. Next base: position 2,647 of record CAIGRO010270157.1, read on the forward strand.
GGATGTGCATCGACTTCACCGACATGAACAAAGCTTGTCCCAAAGATAGCTTTCCCTTACCCAGAATAGACCAGATGGTGGACGCTACTGCTTGACATGATTTGCTCAGCTTTATGGTTGCGTATTCGGGCTACAATCAGATCCCCATGTACAAACACGACCAGGAACATACATCCTTTATCACCGACAAAGGTCTGTATTGTTACAAAGTAATGCCATTTGGCCTCAAGAATGTTGGGGCAACCTACCAACGTTTGGTTAATTTTATGTTTGCTAAAAAAATTGGAAAGACTATGGAAGTATATGTAGATGACATGTTGGTCAAAAGTACGGATGCCCAAAACCATTTACAGCATCTCGCTGAAATATTCAAGATCTTGAGGAAGCATGGGATGAAGCTGAATCCCCACAAATGTGCTTTTGGTGTAAGTTCGGGAAAATTCTTGGGATACATGGTAAACTGTAGAGGAATTGAGGCTAACCCAGAAAAGATAAGGGCCATCATCGAAATGTGTCATCCAACTAGACCAAGGAAGTTCAAAGTTTAACGGGACGAATAGCTGCCCTTAGCCGCTTTATGTCCAAATCAACGGATAAGTGCAAACCCTTCTTTGACACATTAAGAGGTGGAAAACAATTCGAATGGACATCAGAGTGTCAGTTTGCCTTTGATCAAATGAAGTCGCACCTAGCACAACCCACCGTATTGTCTAAACCAAAGGAGAGGGAAACATTGATGCTTTACTTAGCAGTTTCAGAACATGTCGTTAGCACCGTACTAGCTAGGGAGGAAGGAAGAGTGCAACATCCTGTTTATTATGTCAGTAAGGCTTTACATGATGCTGAAATTCATTATTCCCATATGGAGAAGCTGGCTTACACTGTAATCATAGCAACTCAAAAACTAAGGGCCTACTTCCTGGAACATCCCATTGAAATCTTGACAAATTATCCACTAAGGCAAACGTTGCAAAAACCTGACACTTCAGGAAAATGGTAAAATGGTCAATTGAGCTCGATCAATTTGACATAAAGTACAAGCCGTGTGTCTCCATAAAAGCTCAAGCACTCGCTGATTTTATTGCTGAGTTCAGCTCGGAACCAACAGACAAATCGTCTCATCACTTACCTTGGAAACTTTTCATTGATGGGTCCTCCACGGATGAACGAGCAGGAGCTAGAGTTGTATTGATAAGTCCGAATCAACAATTGTTTTGCAAATCACTACTATTTGATTTCAACTCCTCTAACAACGAGGCTAAATATGAGGCCCAATAGCTGGCCTAAACATGGCAAGTGAAATGAAAGTTGGCAACTTGATCGTATACAGTGATTCGTAGCTAGTAGTAAATCAAGTAAATGAAGCTTACCAGGCAAAAGAAGAAATGATGAACAAATATCTTCAGCTCGTCAAGAAAAAGCTACAGAAGTTTGGAAGCGTTCAGGTTGAAAGAGTTCCATGAACTCAAAATGGGCATGCTGATATCTTAGCTCGGCTAGCAACAAGCGAAGAAATTGAGAGATTTGACAGCATACCAATTGGGAGGGTCTATCGCAGAGCCATTCGCGAATTTAGAAGCATTAATATAGTAACCAAACCAACATGAATAGATGATATCATATCATACCTACAAACAGGCGTATACCCCGAAGATCTTATTATGGCAAGAAAACTGCGAATACGGTCAGCTCGTTACACCTAAATTAACAATGTCTTATATAAGCAAGGGTATTCTATACCCTTACTCCTATGCTTGAATGAAAAGGAAGCGCTGCATACGATGGGAGAAATACATGAGGGCATATGTGGGAATCATGTTGGGGGGCAGTGTTTGGTTCACAAAATTATACATCAAGGATACTTCTGGCCAACTATGAAAAAAGACGCATTGGAATTCGCCAGAAAGTGTGACAAGTGTTAGAAATTTGCCCCAAACATTAAACTTCTACCTGGAGAGATGAACTATGTAATGGCTCCAGCCTCCATAGCCCTTCTCAAAATGGCGGGTCGATCTTATTGGCCCCATGCCTACGGGAAAAGGCGGTATGAAGTTTGCAATTGTGGTAGTTGATTATTTCACAAAGTGGGTTGAAGCTGAATCGTTGGCCAAAATAACCGAGCATAAGACCACTGAGTTCATATGGAAGTCAATCGTGTGCCGATTCAGGATACCTCATTCCATCGTGACAGATAATGGATAACAGTTCGATAACACTCGCTTTGTGAACTTTTGCAAGGAGCTTGGAATACAGAAATATTTCTCTACACCGAATCACCCTCAAGCCAACGACCAAGTTGAAGCTATTAACAAGACAATCAAGGATACGCTAAAAATGAAACTTGATGCTCTTAAGGGATGATAGATAGAGGAGCTCCCCAGTGTGCTATGGTCTTATCGCACCACTACTAGGAATAGTACTGGAGAAACTCCTTTCTCCTTAACTTTTGGAGTCGAAGCAGTTATTCCACTTGAGATTGGAATCCCTTCAATCAAAACTTCAACGTATCAAGAGGATAAAAATGAACAAGCGTTACGAGGGGAAATGGATTTGATAGAAGAAAAAAGGAATGCTGCTGAAATCAGAAATACTATTTACAAACAACACAATGCAAGGTATTATAATCAAATGGTGAAGGAATGGAAATTTGAGGTTGGCAATCTTGTACTAAGGAAGGTCTTTTTGGCTACAAGAGAGTTGAATTCCGGATCTTTATGACCTAATTGGGAAGATCCTTATAAAGTAAGCAAAGTATTGTTCAAAGGGTCTTACGAACTATAAGATATGGAAGGGAGCCCTTACGGTATCCCTGGAATTCGGAACACCTCAAGAAATATTACAAATAGGAGGTTGTATTTTGTAGCTGTCTATAAATAAGAAAATATATTTCTCTGATTATGATGTTTATAATAAGGAATTTCTCAAGCCCTGCTCATTAAGTACGCCGAACTAAATGTTGTAAGTGCTGCAACACTTTAGTGTAATTCCTACGAGGAATTTATCAAGCCCTGCTTATGAAGTAGGCCGAACTGAATGTTGTAAGTGCTGCAATACTTAGTGTAATTCCTACAAGGAATTTCTCAAACCCTATTCATGAAGTAGGCTGAACTGAATGTTATAAGTGCTGCAATATTTAGTGTAATTCCTACAAGAAATTTCTCAAGCCCTATTCATGAAGTAGGCCGAACTGAATGTTATAAGTGCTGCAACACTTTAGTGTAATTTCTACAATGAATTTCTCAAGCCCTACTCATGAAGTAGGTCGAACTAAATGTTGTAAGTGCTGCAACACTTTAGTGTAATTTCTACAAGGAATTTCTCAAGTCCTACTAATGAAGTAGGCCGAACTAAATGTCATAAATAAACACTTAATGCGGGTTTCCATCTAAGCCTGCTTGTGTTATGAAACATTTGAATAGAGTAAGTTAGTTCACGAGAATTATCTTCGAAAGCAGTTAGGAAATATTAAAGTAAAGGCAAAATTTAAAATTTTCATGCGTCAAGCAAAAGTAGTACAGAAGTTTGAAGAACTAAACAAAAAATACATAAAGGAAAACTAAGCAACATGGCAATCTAGGGCAGAACTATTTTCCTCAACTGGAGCACTTTGGGCTTCTGTTGCCTTCAATAACTGTTCCAGCTCCTTCTGCTGCTCCTCCTAAGCCTTCACCAAAAAATCAGTATTCCAGTCCGACTTTTGTTAATTGACAAATTTGATAATCTCCCATATGGCCAGGACGTACGCTTCCTGGGCTATTGCATCAAAAGCTAGGAAAACCCTCCATGTCTCCACTGCCTTGGAGACTTTTAGTTCAGCATCTTTCTTGATTGCCATCGCCTGAGCTACTGCCTCGTTAGCTTGTTTCTTTTCGTATTCAGCTCGGGCATTAGCTTTGTCGCCCCAGATTTGCAGAGCATTGTTGTCATCCATCAGTCTATGCTTTGTTGTGAGGCTTGCATTGAGCTCTTCCCCCATCTTATTGAAGCGATCTTCATAACTTTGCCTCTCTTTATTAAAAGCTGACCTCTCCGCTTCAACCTCAGTAAAAAGTTTATTGGCCTTGGCCTTGAACTTCAGTACAGAATCTAGTTAGGCTTTGACCTAAGGAGTGTGAAAATAAAGTTAAAACATTTGGGTGAGGTAAGAATATCCCCCCATCAAAGAGCTCAAAACTTATGGTCAAGAATAATTTTTTTTTTTTTTTATCTTATCCGCCACTGAGAACATTTGGAGAATAGCTCGGTGACAATGGACTTGAGATGAATAACACTTTCTCCAATAGGCATCTCAGCCAAAAATTTATGCTCTGTATCATTCCAATTCCTTGTCATGACAACAGCAGATTCCCTGAGAGGAGAAGGAAAGGCAGCAACTGACTCCCTTGCTGTAGATAGAGCTCAGAGGAAGTCCAAAAATATTTCAGGACGGCGCCATACCAATCCTTCAATATCGAGTCTCTGGAGATCAGGGCACTTCTCTTGGGATTTAGAAGAAAATGCTTCAGTGACAATTGGAATTGCAGGAGGAGGTGAGCACGGTGGAACAATGACAGCAGGAGTAATGGGGAGTTCGGCTAAGCAATGTCTTTTTAGAGGCTGCTCTTATTCAACCTCAGTCCCAGCTTCCTCAGATTGATCCCACCACTTAGCAACAACATCCTCCATTTTTCTATTAGCAGCTTCAGTTGCCTTAGCCGCTTTGGCAACACGAAAGCTCAACATATCTGATCGTTGGCCTAAAGACATACAAAAGAAAAGCTAATAGACGGACAATCAAAGGATCGGAAAGGATGCTAAGATAACTTACGAGAAGGGGCATGGATTGAGATAGTAGGTCTTCTTGGTGATGGGGAAAGAGGCAAAGCTCAAAGCAGTTCGAACCGGAACAAATTATCGTCCGAAATGACAAACTTGCAAGACGTCTCCTGTCAAAAAGAGCTCGAATTGAGTCTTCTCGTTTTTGAAGAGCCGAGCTCAAATGGCAAGGTCGGTAAACTGCAAAATCAAAAGGACAAATTAGATCCTTCTTCAAAAAATTAAAAGGTTAGAGAGCAGTAAGGGCTATCACTTACAAAAGGAATGATAAAGGGTAGGACTATATCCTCCCTATCCACCTCGTTGGGATGGAACGGCCAATCTCCCAAAACATAAAAATATTCTTCCTTCCATCCCTTAATCGAGGAAGGGATATCTAAAACCAGTGGTTCTCCTAACACTAGTATACCACCAACCCGTGTTTTTCCCGTTCTCCTTGAAACCAAAAAGGGAGTTAAACTGGGATACCTCCAGCTCTGGATAACCTAACTGCTTCCACAAAATTAATGTTGCAATTAAAGTCCTCCACCCATTTGGGCACAGCTGGGTTGGGGCTATTTCCCAGGAAGAAAAGAATGATAAAATAATTTTGGGAAAAAGGAGCCTCAGCCTGGCTTGGAAAATGGTGGTGTTAAGAGCAACACACCATGTGAAAGGGGTATTAGCTCAGTCAGAAGAAGAAGGAATTACCAACTCTACGGAAGGGGGTATACTATATTTAGCCCTAATTATTGCTAAAAAATCTGCGGTAATTACCGACTTAAAAGAATTCGTCCCCCAAGTTCGATCTCTACTACTAGCTTCTCCTTTACCCCTCTCATCTCTCATCTTACGTCTATGTTCCATGCTCCTATGTGAGTTTGAAGTAGGGATGAGAGGTGGGGTGGAAGTGGAGGTGGAGGTGGAGGATAAAAAGAAGCGATAGGAATGGGTGTAAATACTTCCTAACAGTCCGAACTGGCGGATAAAGGGCTAAAAGATGGGGTAGACGAAGGCGGTGCAGATTCTTCCTATTGATTCCCCATGGACTGCACACGAGATTCATCCGAACTCATATAAGTAAAATGAGGAGTAAATAAATACGCAAAAAGAAAGGTATTCTAAGTAGAAAATGAATACCTGGATAACGACCTCACTCAGAGAAAATAAAAGACCAAAAAATTCGTGGAGCGAAAATTTAGGAAGTTTGGAATGCTAAAGTGAAAGAGATGAAAAGTGAAAAGGATATATAAAGAGGAAGGAAGGTTAAAAGACAAGATCTGAACTGTTGGAATACGAATTAAATGATTGATGGTCAACAATTAATGCTTTCGGGAGAAGAAATGTGTCTCACAGCTCATAAGGTGACATGTGTCTATGACATTTATGAAGAGTAATCATTGCGTGAATTGGAAGTTGTGCCACTTTATCTCGAAAAATGTCAGTCTCTCACCTAAGTAAGACCTGACCTGGGGGGTAACTGTCGTGGCAGACCGAGGATCTCGAGTTAGCACAGGCGACCGTGGATCATCGATCGTTGTCGGCAATAAAATATTAAGAGCCCGAGTTGATGCCCATTTTTTTATTTTTTATTTTTGCAAAAAAAAAAATGCAAATAGTGATTTGATGGAGAATATGTGGTTAAAGATAAGAAAAAGTTTTGAAGTTGCATGTAATATCATTTTATTGAAAAATGTGCAGTTGAAAGAAGAGAGAAAAATGTATTTTGAAAAAAAAAAGTAGAATCAAACGTGGTCTATGATTGAATATTTTTTATCAAACTAAACATATATAATTTTGCTGTAAAAATTAACGATATTCACCAAATGATATTGTGTCAAGTTTTGTATAATTCAAATGAATTGTACGGGTTTGGATTTTGCCAATTGCATTAAAACTACTAATTTGTAACATATATTGTTTTTGTATACTCAATATCAAATTTCATGAATGTCACAGTGGTCAGGCGTCTAATGTTTTACAGAGGGGTTGTGGGTTCGAACCCCCTCCTATGTTCCATTTGATTTTGGCAAAAATTACAGAATTAAACATATTTCAAATAAATTGTTAGCAAAAGGATTCAAAACATGGACCTCTCACGTGAACATGGACGCCCTACCCAACTAAGCTACAAAGACTAACTGGAAATAAAAAAACATACCAGGTATATAAACTGAAATGGTTATTCATTGTCAAAAAAAAAAAAAAAACTATTCCGGCGAACCCAGCACGTGCTGCAGTTGGTGCTCGCCGAGTGCTGGGTCCGACACAAGTTGTGAAGACAACTTCTTTTCTTAATTATATTTATATAAAAGAAATGCTTGGTGTTCAAACATGGATGACAACTTTATTTGTAGAATGCCACGTGACATTTGTCATTGGGCAGTTTTAACAAAAAGTTATTTTTGCAGCCAATAATTTTTTGTCAATAAAATTGTCATCCATAATTATACAGATAATATTATACTTCGGGTGTGTTTAAGCCATATTATTTTGAAAGAATATATTCTGGAATAGTAAATTGATAGAGAATATGTTGTTGAAAAAGAAAGAAAAATTATTGATGTAATAAAAAATATTATTTTATTAAATAATGTATTGTTGAAAATGAGTAAAAAATGAAAATGAAGATTTTAATGTGTAGCAAACAGGAGGTTCATGTCAAATCTAACCCTCAAAATATGGCGTGAGAACTTGGACTTTCAACTGTCTCTTACAAGCTCAAGGGCTGAAGTCAAACAACCTAAGAACCAACCCCAAAGAGGCGGCACACGTCCACTCCAAATAGTGAAAAAAAGGAAAGAGAGAAACCTTAGGCATCGTTTGTCTTTCATTATTTCAAAACATTGTTTGCTACAGTAAAATTCACCATCTCACATTCACCTAATAAAATATTCTATATACAAACTAATAAAATTACTTTAAAGTTTCAACTACACATTTTTAAAAAAAATACTATTTATTACTCTATTTCTTCTATAGTCATGGGAGAGACACATCAATAGGAAGATGGGGCCC
>CAIGRO010270169.1:0-14738 GCA_903798355.1 Fraxinus baroniana
TTATTGAATATTTGAATTCAAAAATTAAATAGTAGAATAGTCTTTGAACATTTAATTTCAGTACGCAAAATCGTCGTTTTCAATTCTCTTAGTTAAAAAAAAAAATTCTGGGGCCCCGCCCCCGAACCCCCAGGAGGGGGCCCCGCCCTCCCTCCACCCCCCGTATTTTCGCCCCCCCAACTAAAAATCCTAATTACGTCCCTGGTTTAGTTCAAGTCTTTTATTACCTAGAGGGTGTTGAATATATTGTTTATATGATCTTGACCAATTTTCAACTTTTTTCTCCATTGTCAACATTAATGTATAAACACAGCTGGAAGTAGACCCTAGTAGAATGCATGCAGAACCGTGACAACTTAAGTACACAACTGAATTTGTTGTGGTGTTGCTGAAGTCACTTAAATCTTTTTTCATGTAAATAACAAGGGAACACAACAAGAAGAACCTTGGCAATATTCTATGTAGGCTCCTGTGCCTTGTGAACTGAGCAACTTTCCTCAAAATAATTTTGAAGCATAAGAAGAGGGTAAAGAAGAAGAGACCTAATAGATTTTTCTTATGGAGCTTGTGTGTGTCTTGTGTTGTGTGTTTCCTAAGTCTGTCATTCAATTTATAGAGTCGAGAAAATTTTGACTTTATAAATTGAATGACAGACTTAAGAAAATGTATAGGTTGAATTGTAATCAAAGATGGAATTATAAGGACAAGCTTAATCCAAACATATGTGATAGAATATGGAGATCCAGATTATATCGTGCTTATATCTGTGTGAACAATTATTTTTCGGGTATATATGAGTTCTTCAGACTTTGATAATGAGGTTGTACTCGTAAGTTTAATCAAACTCAAGAGAATGTTCCCTATAATATGAACATACCAGGAGTTCTAGACTAGAAGGAACTTGGGACTGTTGTAGATGCTATCAGTCTAGAGTTTGAAACTCGGCAGAAACCTGTGCACATTTATTCTCCAAGTTTTACGTGGATTGCACCAGATATATTCTGTCTTGTTCTTCTTCTTTAGTTTTAGGTTGTGTTCCTTTCTTCTGTTACTTTATGTTTAGGGAACTGGAGAGACAGTGCATGAATGTCTCCTCTGAAGCTCATCTGATTAAGGAGCATGTAGATAATATAAAGGCATAATTTACTGTCTTCATTTTGACAGTTCAAGTGGCATCTACTGAAGAAGGCTTCTCAAGTTATTTATTTACACCTTGCATTGAAGAAGCGTGCATTAATTGAGGAATTTCATGAGAAACAAGAACAGGTGCTCTTTCTCTTCATTTTCCTCTTTGACGGGCAACATGTCCTGCTATATCTTTTCAACTTTCTATTTTCCATTTTGTGGTCCACCATAGATTACATAGTTCTTTGTCCTAGACAAAAATTCTTGTCATTGGATTCAGGTTCATGCATTTCTTATGTTGCTTATGATATCTGTTTCTTTTCCACTGAAAAGATTAAGGAATGGCTTCAAAGCGTAGGATTAGGCGATGATACTACAGTTGTACATGATGAGGATGAACCTGATGATGGAGCTGTGCCGATATATAATGAAGATAGTGCTAAAAACAGGTGATTAGAAGTTTCATCCTATAAATTTTGATACTCTGATGTGGATTTTTGCTTATAAGGAATTTAGTGATTACAAACTATTGTACATGCAGAAATGTTCCATCTAGGGCAGCTTTGTCAATCATTCGTCCAGCAATCGGAAATCAGCAGAACATTTCGGATAAAGCAAAAGTTGCAATGCAAGGTTATTTGAATCATTTTCTGGGAAACTTGGACATTACCAATTCACGAGAGGTGCAAACTAAGTTAATTCCCTTCTTAGTAACTTATATTTCTCAACTAGGCAAAGTTTATTAAGTTCAAACCTTTCTTTTTGTTGTCTCTTGAGCAAAAACCCCAATAATTTTTTATTTTATCCTTTTGAATTTTAATTAGTACTGTTATTAGTTTGGCTTCTTGTGAATTTAATTGTCGTCTTTCCTGTTCACAATTTGAGACTGCCATTTTGTGGTGTATCTGATTATTAGATGATTCTGTGGTTTAAGACACCAGGATTTATGAGTTGTACTAATTTGGAAAGTCCAACTGACTTTCTTTCCGTCGTGGTCACATGTTCAAGATTTTATTTGACATGGAAAAAAAAAAAAAGGAAAGCCTAACTCTAATGTCTAGAGAGTTGGCTATTGTTTCCTTATTTAAAAAAGAAAGGTAAAGCGTGATGTGTCACGAATATTATCAAGCAAGCATATGAATGCCCCCATATTCATAGAGAAAAGATCTTGATTGTCAGTTTGACGGCTACGTGTATTCGGGGATTTTGGTGGTAAGAAATATGAGCAAACATGTTAATATCGGCTATCTTTTTCTCTTATGCTCCACCGAAACGGAAAATTTACTGCATGTCATGCTACCAAAGTCAATTTAGAAATGTAAACCAGATCCAATAATTTTGTTTTTATGATAACACTAGGGAAAATATAGCTTTTTGCTTAATTTCAATATTTTCACGAAACAAAGAATGACTTTTCTAGGTACATCACATCTGTTTGTCTTTAAACATATTGATCGAATGTTTTCATTATCACATGGTTTACATTAAGTGAGTATATGCCAATCCCAGTTTCTATGGACTTTCCCATGATCTTGAAGTTGATTTTACGGCTGCTCATTTCTCATATTCACGTTGTGCTAATCGAAGGAAAGATGGGTTTGTAACTACTCATTTCAGGTCTGCAAGTTTTTGGAGGTCTCTAACTTATCATTTTTACAAGAGTATGGCCCAAAGTTGAAAGAAGGTTATGTGATGGCAAAACATTTGACAAAATTTTCAGATGATGATGATGCTTGTTCAAGATGTTTTTTATGTCATTGGTGCAGTTGTAGCAACAACTGGCGAAAGGTAATGTTATCCACAAATTTAATGTTTCTGCTAAATGAATTGCTGGGCACCTGGCGAGTCACCACAATTCCTGCATAACTCATTCACGTGTCAAATTCATTGCTGCCATTAACCTGGACATAGATGCTAAAAGAATGATAACTAGCAAGTCTAGCCTTTAGTTTAATTTTTCATATATAGCCCTATTTCCTTGCCTTTACTAGAATACCGCATAGTAACCATTTAGTTGTCGTGCTTTAACTTCAAACTTGCTGAGCTATATGAACAAAGTGCAGTTTGTCATACTGTACTTGGCCTTGCACATTTGAGACAGTGGGGTTCCATATTCAAATTCAAAGATCAGTTCGCTATATACGACTCTTATTGTTGACAGGCCTCATTCTTCACTAGTCACCTTCATTGATCCTTCAAAGAAAACTGGATTTCTGGAAGATCAGTATTTCAGAATACCTCTTCTAGTCCTAGCTATGAGCAGGCCCAATTATCTAAACATAAGTTGTGAACGTCTATATAGGATTGTACTTACAACCTCTCACTGATTGAAACTAAGTTTAAAGAGGCCATTTTCCTGTAAATTACCATCATCTTCAGTCATGTTATGATTTCATTTCAAAGTTTTCTGCTTGCTACAATTGATGAGCTTTATTTCTCCTTTTTCGATATGATTTTCATGTCAATTCAGAGGCTACAAGATTGTTATTAACTTGCATTAGGTTTGGCTCGTCCTGAAACCTGGCTTCTTGGCTTTTCTGGAAGATCCTTTTTGCACCAAGCTCCTAGATATAATTGTATTTGACGTCCTACCAACTTTAAATACTAAAGGAGATGAAGAAGTTTATTTGGCAAAAGTATTAAAGGAACGAAATCCCCTGCGCCATGCATTTCAGGTCAGCTTCCCCTCCCAAATTTTCAACAACTTCTTGAAATTTAGAATTGTAGGTAAAAGATATGCAATGATGTGCCTTATCTTGATTTATTTTATTTGACTCATGACATGGTTTGTTGATGTTTCATTATTTGATTTCCATCGCCTAGTAAAGCATTAATTTCACAAAGTTTATTTTATATCTATTTGCTCTACCTGAGCTCTAATCTTGTTTGGTCCAATGCATTCCCAATACATATCTTAAACGAACTTTTTTGCCCCATGGCCCATATTCCCTCAACCTCTAGTCAAATTTATTTAGTACTATGATTATCTTCTGTCATACCATGGATTTAACAGCATATTTACTGATCATTATAAGCAATTATTTCTCTCCGCTGACGTGGATATGTTTTCCATAAGAAGCTCAGGAATATGATAAACTGAATGCACTGAGAGCCATCTCCACATGTCATTCTAGATTTATCAATATCTTTATTAACCAGCTACAATTCATTTCTGGGTGGTATATCAAATACTTCAGCTTGTTACTTGAAATCAATTCACATGATTTTCATTTTGTATGGTTAAAAGGTTTCTTGCGGAAACAGAAGCATAAAATTAAGAACTACGAGCTCTACTAAAGTGCGAGACTGGGTTTCAGCAATTAATGAAGTCAGTTTAAAACCTTCTGAGAGTTGGTGTCAGCCTCAGCGCTTTAATTCTTTTGCCCCGACAAGAGGATTGATTGAAGACGGAAGCCATGCTCAGTGGTTTGTAGATGGAAAAGCAGCATTTGAAGCAATTACTTCATCAATAGAGAATGCAAAATCAGAGGTTTGGTTGTTCAACGCTAGGAGTATAGCTATTTTTTTGACCATTTTTGAACTTCATAACCTTTCTCCTAACTGGAATCTGTCTGCAGATATACATAACCGGGTGGTGGCTTTGCCCAGAATTGTACTTGAGACGCCCATTTCACAATCACAGCTCCTCTCGACTTGACGTTTTACTTGAGGCTAAAGCTAAGCAAGGCGTTCAGGTGACAATGAAGAATATCCATTTTTTTATTAATCAACTTATATTTGAGGACCGTCAAAAATATTTTTTGTTTCATGTATGGTCCTGTTAGTATGAGCATTCCCATCTTCTTGGTTAACTTTGTTGTCTCAATCAATATTCAACTGTTTCAATAGTTTCCCTTTCTAATCGTTATAATTTATTGAAAACATAATTAGTTATTTTCCAGTATCATTGTTTTTTCATTAATTGGATGATGGAAGATAGTATATCTGGAATAATATAAGTTACAGTTGCATTTTTTGGATACAGTTTGAGGAATCAATACTTTAATGTCAATCTGAAACCATTTGTAACAAAGCTATCAATAAATTTCAAGAAACTGAGGAACAGCAAGCTGCATCCAGTAACAACCCACAATTTATTTATTTTTTTTATTTTTTATTTTAAGCAAAGCTAATTTGTAGACATTATCGTGCAGATATACGTTCTCCTTTATAAGGAAGTTTCTCTTGCTTTAAAAATTAACAGCTCATATAGTAAGAGAAGGCTTCTTAGCATTCACGAAAATGTTAGAGTTTTGCGGTATCCTGACCATTTGTCTACTGGAGTTTACTTGTGGTATGTTGTTTTTTAACTCAAAATAAATTTCATTTGGGATTAAGTGGAGATTTCCATTTATGTACACATTTAAATTTTGTGTGCATTTTATTGTTTGGTCAAATAACTAACTGAAAAATGTATGGTACATGAAGGTCGCACCATGAAAAGCTTGTCATTGTAGATCACAAGATATGCTTTATTGGAGGACTAGATTTATGCTTTGGCCGTTATGACACAATTGAGCATAAAGTAGGTGATTTGCCTCCTCTTCTATGGCCCGGAAAAGACTACTATAATCCAAGGTATATTATTTTTGATTAAGGTGTAAGATCTTTAGGCAATTATTGAAAATTGGAATAGATAATAAGGTTCGATACATTGGAATACATGAGATATTTTATGTCGACATTTTGGTATTTGAACTTCGACTGGTTAATAGATTTTATAGCTGCACTACATCGGTTTTCTTTTTATTGTCTCTTGGACCATACATTAAAAATTTTGATAGTATCGTATAAACAGTCTTAAATAGACAAATCATAGCATCTTCCTACAAATGCACGTACTATGTAGGTAACTAAAAGCCAATTATCTTAATATAGTTTGATTGCTGCTTGATTTTCTCCTAAATAAGTAATATATATGTTGGGCAGTCCAGTGTTTCTGATATTAACTCCTTTGAATTTCATAGAGAATCGGAACCAAATTCTTGGGAAGACGCTTTGAAAGATGAACTGGATCGAGAGAAATATCCTCGGATGCCATGGCACGATGTTCATTGTGCTCTTTGGGGACCACCTTGCAGGGACATTGCTAGACACTTCATTCAACGATGGAACCATGCAAAGGTTGGACTTTGATACTTATGTCTAACTTGTGAAAAAAATTTAATCACTAATATATTTGAACATTCATCCAGAAAAGCAAAGCTCCGAATGAACAGAAAATACCGTTACTTATGCCACATCACCACATGGTTTTACCGCATTACATGGGAAGAAGCAAAGAGATAGACATTTATGATAAGAATTTCGAAGTGAATCATAAGGACATCGGAAGGAAGGATTCTTTTTCATCAGAGTCACCACCAGAAGATGTCCCATTGCTTTTGCCTCCTGAAGCGAATGGACCAGAAACTTCGATTTTGGAACATAAACCGAATGGTTTAAACTCAAATGAATGTGGTGAGACTCCGCTAAATGGGAATTTTGAAGTTCTATCATTTGCTTATCAAGAATATAAGTATGGTAATTCACTCCCTGATATGAATACAAGTCATTCTGCTGGTGATCATGACTGGGTAAATACTCAAAGTAAAGCAATATTTGAAGCAACAGAATCTGAATCGCAAGTTAAGGATTATTTGTGCGAAACACTAGAGCAAGGTTCGAAGTTCGTATTGTCCAATGAACTAGCACAAGTTGGTCCACGTACTTCATGCCATTGTCAGGTACAAGTTTATCTTTTTTATTTATGAAAGTTATTCATTTTGATTTTACACAATCAGTTGGATTAGAATGCATTTTTTCTTTTTATGATATCAACCAAACTGTAGGACTGCTTAATATACGGAGGTTGCACTGAAATCTAGAATCAAACTTGTGTAAAAGTCGATTTTTAATTTACTGGGTTCCAGAACCTATTTTGCCTACTGAAAACGGATATATTTCTTTTCAAGCATGGAAAAAGCACATTTTTAGTGATATTTGTTGGTTTTCAATCATGGAGTAGAGCTCTTTAAACACTCTCCCCAACTCGGATTTTTCTCTCAAAGATATACCCAGTACACTCTTGTATGGTCATCAATGAAAGTATATGTTTTTTCATCTGCTCTAACATATAGTTCAGTCTCAGAGCTTGTTTGGTGCACATTTTGGGAGTAAGAATGCATTTTTAATGTTGATGTGATGGGAAATATGTGGTTGAAAATGAAGGAAAAGTTATTAAAGTGATGGAAAATATTATTTTAATGAAGAATGTGCGGTTGAAAATGAGCAGAAGAATGAGAATGAGAAAATTAATGTGGCTCAAACAGGGGCTCAGTTTTATACATTTTTTATCATGCAGGTCGTCCGAAGTGTCAGCCAATGGTCTGCTGGAACAAGCCAAACTGAAGACAGCATTCATAGAGCTTATTGTTCTCTAATTGAAAAAGCAGAGCATTTCGTCTACATTGAGGTGATATTTATATATGTTCTCGAGCAGAACAAAAATTGCATTGTTATGCCTTCATTACATCTTTGAATTGTAAATAATCTCATATTGTGTAGTCCTGGAAAATGAGCTTTGTCCAGGAAAATGTAACTGAAAGGTTGGGCTTGTTGAAGACCAAAGTTAAATAAGTAAACATGTTCCTTTTCTAACAGTTTAAGCTTCAAATATTGGAGGATATCTGGTATTAATTTTATGTATCTTAACAACTTTAGATGTGCAAGTTACATCAGTCTTTAAGGATTTCCCTCTTTGTAACTTCTGTTAGATTATCTGAAAAGAATTTACTAATCATTTTGCATATTCTCTGATATTTGCAGAATCAATTTTTCATATCAGGACTTTCAGAAGATGAAGTCATCCAGAATCGCGTACTTGAATCTTTATATAATCGCATAATCCTGGCACACAGAGAAAGGAAGTGCTTCAGAGCTATAATTATCATTCCACTCTTACCCGGTTTTCAGGTGGTGATTCTCTGTTCTGGTTTGAGAGTTTTTACATTGGGTCAATCCTTCTTTTTCCATTACATACTTCTGAGTAAACAGGGGGGTGTGGATGACAGTGGTGCAGCTACTGTAAGAGCCATCATGCATTGGCAATACCGTACCATCTGCAGAGGAGAAAGTTCAATATTGCAAAAACTTTGCTCCAAGTTGGGGCCAATTGCTCATGATTTCATATCATTCTATGGTCTAAGAACTTATGGTAGACTTTTTGATGGTGGTCCTGTGGTTACAAGTCAGGTAATATTTCCAATCTTCCACAAGTTATTTCATAGTCAGTATTCCGGAAGTTACTTCGACAAATTACTGTTGAAATTTCTTTCAGTCATGATATAAAATAGTAGAGTAGTCATCTTTGATAACTGGTATAATTTATGTAAGTTGAACTAGAGCAAGTATGGATCAGTTTTTTATGTCATACAGCAATATCTTAACATTATACTTCTTCAGAAAGAATTTCCTCTTCCAAAGATTTGCAAGGCTCAACACATAACATTACTTTATTGCTGATGCTTGTGCTTTTGCTTTCTTTGAAACGTGGAAAGTAACTAATTTTCATCCTTCTACATGAACCTAATTTGAACTTTGTGTCTTTTTCTCATACAGGTTTATGTTCATAGCAAAGTGATGATAGTTGATGATCGTTGTGCTTTGGTTGGATCATCCAATATAAATGATAGAAGCTTGCTAGGATCAAGAGACTCGGAGGTGAAATACTTACACTCTTGGTTGGATATGTTTGACTGCTCTCTTTCCTCCAACTTACAGAGCGGTATAGACTTATGTCACATTCCAAGAGGTCAAAATCATAAATGGATGCATAGTCATCTTTCTTACAGGCTGCACAAGTTCATGAATGAGTGATGTGTAGAACTGCGTAGAGCTTAGAGTGCCTTCACCACGGTTCTAACTAAAATTCATATTATATATAAAGGGTTTTTAGGAGCAGAGAAATGAGGAAATCCTTGTGAAGTTTTTCTCCAATATAGTGAAATCTGCAGTGGCGAGTAGATATAGCTCTCACATTGAGAGAGAACCACTACAAATCTGTGTCTTTTGGTCAGTTTCCAATTGTTTTTTATTTATTATTACTCTCAGAAGAGATTAGGGCTTAATCCATAACATGATACAAAAGAATTGTAGTCATTCACATTCTATGTGTTAAGTAAGAAAATGTGATAACTGATGTGTTAAATTTCTGGGAGAAGGTTCACAAATATATAATCTATCCAATGACCTGAAATCTTTGCCTCAGTTAAAAAATTTGATGGTTTCACAGGTCAAATATTGGGGCAACAGTGATGAGGATGTTCGATTTAAGTTAAGATAGTATCCATAAGAGAACTTTTTTATGAGAGCTAGAACTTGTATTTCCATAAATTACTCTCATCTTACCAGCTAAAGCCTCCAGTACCCTATTATCAACAATGAACATGTTAGGCCACCGGTGCATTTCACTTATGCTAGACGCAGGGGCTATTCTGGAAATTCTGGGAAAACAAATGTAATGAATGACTAGAGATAAGTGAGGGATCTATTAAGCAAATTCTGTTAGTTTGGTATTTTGTTTGGGATACGGGTTTCTGTTAGGGAATAGTAGGAGTGAATAAAGAGTGGAGAGGCTGTGTTGAGGGGGGTATGCAAAAACAGTATTGTATATTGAGCTTGCTCAATTTGGAGAGTTTCCAAGCCTTGTTTACAAATCATTTTCAATCATTCAATATAACAATTCCTTTATCTAGACTTTGGTTCCTTTTTTTTGTTTGGTGTTCAATTGTTTTTCTTTAGGTCAGTCCCTATCAATTGGTATCAGAGCAGACGTACCTGGGAATTGGCGGCCAAAAATGTTGCTCAGCGAATGGATTCTGTAGAAGAAATGGTGGGTGCTGTGCGAGGTGAATTTAAAAACGAAGTGAGTACGCTGAAAGAGGAGATGCAAAATATGAGCAGAAGGTTTGAACAATTCCTCGAACTACAGGAGGAGAAGGCTCGAAGTGAATCTCTGCCATATAAGGGAGAAAAGAAGGACAACCCATTGGTGGGGGAGTCTCAGGGAGTAGAAGGAGGTTCGGGTTCAACCGGATTTCGACATGATTTTCGATTCCGGAGGCTGGAGATTCCACAGTTCGATGGTTCAAATCCTGATGGGTGGATTTTGAGAGCTGAACGGTATTTCACCCTGAATCGACTGACGAATGAAGAGAAAATTGAGGCGGCGATTGAGGCTTTCGAAGGGGATGCACTGTTGTGGTACCAGTGGGAAAATAAGAAGCGAACTATTGTCTTGTGGGAGGAGATGAAGATCCTCCTGTTGAAGCAGTTCCGGGCAACGCAAGCTGGTTCTCTCCATGAACAGTGGCTGGCGCTTGTTCAAGAGGGGAGTGTGCAGGAATATCGCCGGAAATTCATTGAGTTGTCGGCACCTTTGGATAACATTTCTGATGAGTTAGCTCTGGGCAATTTCATTAATGGGCTGAAGCCGGAAATTAAGGTAGAGGTCCGAATTTTAGAGCCCAGAAATTTGGGCCGGGCTATGGATTTGGACCAGAAAATAGAAGAAAAATTGTGGGTCATCAAAACCCATAAAGCCACTAATGGGTTTCAAAGGACAGGGGGACCATTACGAGATAGAGGACCCTATCTTAAAGCATCCAAAACCCATTACGGGGGAAAGCCGGCAACAGCGAGATTTTCGGGGGAAGTTCGGCGACTGTCGAACTCGGAATTGCAGCGAAAGCGTGAGAGAGGTCTTTGCTATAAGTGTGATGAGAAGTGGGCACCTGGGCATGCGTGCAAGAGGAAGGAATTGGGCGTTCTTGTGACCCATGATGTCGAAGAAAATGAGCGATGCGAAGCTCAGAAACTGAGGTACTGGAGGCCGAATTGTAGACAGCGAAACTGAATCAGGTGGTAGAGGTCTCGCTTAATTCTGTGGTAGGACTGACCATTCCCAAGACGATGAAACTTAAGGGGCTGATTGGCGAGCAGGAAGTGGTGGTTTTGATTGACCCGGGCGCCACTCATAATTTCATCTCCCTTGACTTAGTCAGAAAATTGCAGCTACCAGTAAGCAAAACGGAGATTTATGGGGTGACTATGGGTACTGGAACTACTGTCCGTGGGGAAGGCCTATGTCGGGGAGTTGCTCTTCATCTGCAGGGGCTCAACATTGTGGAAGAATTCTTGCCCTTGGGGTTGGGAAGCTCGGATGTTATTCTGGGAATTCAGTAGCTTGAGACTTTGGGCATGACACACAAATTGGAAAACACAGGTGATAAAATTTAATCTGGGAAGCGAGTCTATCACGCTGCGTGGAGATCCGGCTCTTGGAAAAACTCTGGTTTCCTTGAAGGCTATGATGCGAACTATTAGGCATGAAGGAGCTGGAATTTTGGTGGAGCTTAATCAATTGGAGGGACGGGGAGAAGTGAATTCCGATACTCCAACCTTTGTTCGCCAAGTGCTGGCAGACTATGAAAATGTATTTAACCCACCGCCAGGATTACCTCCTCTCAGGGGACACGAACACTCCATTGTGCTAAAAGAAGGCAGCCAACCCGTTAGTGTCCGCCCCTATCGCTATCCTCACGCCCAGAAAAATGAAATTGAGGGGTTGATTAAAGAGATGTTGGATGAGATGTTGGATGCTGGAATAATTCAAGTCAGCAATAGTCCTTTCTCGAGTCCGGTTCTTTTGGTTAAGAAGAAGGATGGATCGTGGCGTTTTTGTGTGGATTATAGGGCTCTAAACAAGGTTACAGTGGCTGACAAGTACCCCATCCCTGTAATCGATGAATTGCTTGACGAGCTACATGGTGCAAAAAAATTTTCTAAGCTAGACTTGAAATCTGGCTACCACCAAATCCGAGTCTGCTCTCGCGATGTCCACAAAACAGCCTTCCGAACTCATGATGGACATTACGAGTTCTTGGTCATGCCGTTCGGATTGACAAACGCCCCTGCCACTTTTCAGTCTTTAATGAATGATGTCTTTCGACCATATCTCCGACAGTTTGTTCTAGTGTTCTTTGACGACATCTTGATTTACAGTCCTTCGGAGGAAACACATCAGCAACATTTGGCTCAAGTGCTGAAAACTTTACAGGCCCAAGGTCTATATGCCAATCGGAAGAAATTTGAGTTTGGTAGGGCTCAAGTAGCCTACTTAGGTCATATTATTTCTGGGGAAGGAGTAGCCGCAGATCCAAGCAAAATTCAGGCTATGAAGTCTTGGACAATACCCACTAGTCTTAAGGCATTAAGGGGATTTTTGGGTTTAACTGGATATTACAAAAAATTTGTGGCAGGATATACTCAAATTGCGTGGCCTCTGACTGATCAACTTAAAAAGGATAAGTTTGGGTGGAACTCGGAAGCTACATCAGCCTTTGAAGAGCTTAAAAGAGCGATGTCTTCAATCCCGATGTTAGCAATGCCTGACTTCACCAAGCCCTTCATTATCGAGACAGATGCTTCGGGGTTTGGGTTGGGGGCTGTTCTTACCTAAGGGCCGCAACCAGTGGCTTATTACAGCCAAGTCTGGGTCCCAGAGCGCGTCTTAAGTCTATATATGAGAAGGAATTAATGGCAATAGTGTTTGCAGTGATGAAGTGGCGCCTTTACCTTCTAGGAAGGCGTTTCCTGGTGAGGACTGATCAACAAAGTTTGAAATTTCTCTTGGAACAGAGAATTATTGGGGCGGAATACCAGAAATGGATTACCAAGCTCATGGGATATGACTTTGACATTCAGTACCGAAGTGGAGCAAGCAACAGGGTAGCGGATGCTTTGTCTCGATTAGCTGATCCAGCAGAATGTGCAACAATGACTGTGCCACAGTGGCAACATTGGGATTCCTTGAAGGCTGAATTAGCAAGTGATGCTTGTTTGACTTGTATCAGGAATGATATTACCTCGGGCGAGAACTCACACGTCGGGTTTACCGTGGAACATGGGATTTTGTTTTATAAAAACCGGCTTGTCATTCCCCGCAGCTCCCAGCTTATTTCGACTCTCATTGGGGAGTTTCATACCACCCCTGTTGGTGGGCATTCGGGAGAAACCAAGACCTATCAACGCTTGGCATCTGAGTTGTATTAGGTGGGAATGCGCAAGGATGTAGCAAAATTTGTTCGGAAGTGTACCACTTGTCAACAGAATAAATACTTAGCCACTACTCCTGCAGGATTACTTCAACCTATTCCGCTTCCGGCACAAGTGTCGGATGAGGTTACCTTGGATTTTATTGAGGGGCTGCCCCGTTCTGAGGGTTGGGATACTATCTTAGTCGTGGTGGACAGACTCAGTAAGTATGCTCATTTTATTGGTCTGAAACACCCATTTACAGCGGTATCAGTTGTTGGCATTTTTATACGTGAGGTGGTCAGGCTTCATGGGGTTCCACAATCCATCATTTCTGATCGAGATAGGGTATTCTTGAGCCATTTTTGGAGTGAACTGTTTAAGTTACAGGGAACGACGCTAAAACGAAGCACTGCCTATCATCCTCAATCAGATGGGCAAACGGAGGTGGTTAACCAGTGTTTAGAAACATATCTGCGCTGCTTTGCATCTGGAAAACCTCGAAGTTGGGCTCGGTGGCTAGCTTGGGCTGAGTACTGGTACAACACTTCTCTTCATTCATCCACCCAGTGTACCCCTTTTCGAGCTCTTTACGGTCGGGATCCTCCTCCACTTATTAGATATGAGAGGGGAGGGACTTCGGTTTCTTTGGTGGAAGAGTTATTGGAGGACAGAGATGCTATACTGGATGATTTAAGAATGCATTTGCTTCAAGCTCAACAACGAATGAAGCTACAGGCTGACCTCAAGCGACATCACGAAGAGTTCAATGAAGGTGACCTCGTTTTCTTGAAATTGAGACCTTATCGACAATGCTCCCTTGCTCAGCGTAAATTCGAGAAATTAGCTGCCCGTTACTATGGCCCATTCAAGATTCTCCAGCGCATTGGTAAAGTGGCTTATAAACTGGAACTTCCCCAAACCACTACTATTCACCATGTTTTTCATGTTTCTCAACTAAGGCCGGCTCGTGGGGTTTCGAATTCTTCTCCGATATTACCCCCTCAGCTGACTTCTGAGTTGGAACTAGTGGTGGAGCCGGAAGCCTTGATGGGAGTACGCTCTAAAGTTCCAGGACAGTCCTGCGAAATCGAAGTGTTATTGAAGTGGAAGTCTTTACCTTAGTACGAGGCCACCTGGGAGGATTTTCAGTTGATCCAGCATCAGTTTCCTGATTTTCACCTTGAGGACAAGGTGAGTGTTTGGGCGGGGGGTAATGTTAGGCCACCGGTGCGTTTCACTTATGCTAGACGCAGGGGCTATTCTGGAAATTCTGGGAAAACAAATGTAATGAATGACTAGAGATAAGTGAGGGATCTATTAAGCAAATTCTGTTAGTTTGGTATTCTGTTTGGGATACGGGTTTCTGTTAGGGAATTGTAGGAGTGAATAAAGAGTGGAGAGGCTGTGTTGAGGGGGGTATGCAAAAACAGTATTGTGTATTGAGCTTGCTCAATTTGGAGAGTTTCCAAGCCTCTCGAATGCTTGGGTGTTTCCAAATTATTCCAGTTATTCAATACAAAAGTTCCTTTATCAGT
>CAIGRO010270170.1:0-10726 GCA_903798355.1 Fraxinus baroniana
CACGACTTACAATCCGAGGGAAAAAAGGCACATATTTCGTCTTACAAACACATTAATCTAACTTCTAGAAAAATCAATACCTATGGAAAGTCGCTCGAGAAATCGTTGAAATCATCATATGTGCCACTAGCAATACTTGTGAACCTATCATCTTGTGAGCAATCGTACGAGAAATGTGGTCATATGGCTCGTCAACAAGGTGAGACCTAATAAAATTGATGCAAGGAAAAATATTTCTGTACGCATTAGTCTAGAAATAAATAAAACATAATAATTATGAAAATGAATAAACACGTCGCTTTTTCTTACCGAGGTTGCAATGTCGGGCAGGTTCTTCTATTGTGCCCAGTCATACCACACACCCTACATTTTTTATAGCTTTGTGGCATGGCTTTCTCCTTAGATTGCTTTGTGTCTCAGACAACATGTGTCTCCTTACGACTTTTGCTCATGTTCCTACTCATTCCAACATCGTCTCCATCGTCAATTCCTTGGATGCTTATTTTGAGCTTTTGGAACTCGATCATTAAAAAGGTACTACGAGCCTCTATTAACAACCCCATCTTCGACCAGTTCCGACGCTGTATGAGCCAACAATCCATGGCGGGAAATTAAAGATTGACCATGTGATAAATGGCACATGTTTCAAAAATAGGTGCTTGTTTGGCCTGCTTTGTCCACCTTGTGACTATGCATTTTTCTGGTAGAAATAAAACTTGTTTTTCTTCATAAGGCAAATCATATGACGACATGGATATCCCTCGAAATCAAACATTTGACAACTGCATTATATGAAATCATAAGAGTCAAAATAAGTCACATGACGCTGTCGATCATATGTTTTACCTGTCTCAAACCGCTGAACAGTGTATATTTTACCTATGGTGGAACTTAAGTTTTTCGAGCAAGAGTAGAAATTACTTTGCACAAGGTCATCCTGGAATAACAAAAAAATTGCCTTCGTATATATCTGCACCATCTGATTTTCCATTACTAAAGCAGATGTTACTCGTGGCTGTTCTGTTAAATTAACATGGATAGCGGTTAACTCTTCATGTCTCTGATGAATTAATGCCCTATCAAAACATGTGATTAAATCCATCAACGAGTTTTTCTTGTTAACATATCTCTTCAAGAAGGAATGGTTGGTCTCTGATCTTTGGCTACTAGACATTCTTGCAGCAAATACATGTTTTACATACACTGGCACCCATCGTTGTCGAATTTCGTACATACTGTTCAGCCATTCATTATTCCCCAACTCAATAGTTTCCATTACCTCTGTCCAACGGTGTTCGAACTCTTCTGGGGCCTCTGATGTTTTAATTATATGCACCAACTTGTGATAATTCTCTTTAAACAACATCACATTCATCTTTTTAGAGAACTTGTTCAATATGTGCCACAAACATAACTTGTGCAAATTGTTGGGAAATACCTCTGATATGGCTTGTGAAATAGCAGCATCCTGATCAGTAATGATAACCTTTGGGACAACTCGATTAGGCATGGCTTGAAGAAATTGTGAAATAACCAAATAAATGATTCAGTTTTCTCATCGCTCAACAATCAACATCTAAATATAGTAGTCCGTCGATGGTTGTTGACTCTAACAAATGGAGCAAAAACCATAGAATATTTGTTGGTGTTATATGTGGTGTCGAAAACCACTGCATCACCGAAATAAGCATATGAGCTTCTAGACTCGCAGTCGGTCCAAAAACATCTAAGGAAAACACCATTCTCGTCAGTCTCATATGCGTAATAAAAGTTTGGATTCCTCTATTTTTCCATTGCGAAATGATCAATCAATAACCTGTATCATGACCCAAATGTTCCTTATGTACATCCCTCTCGTGGTTTCTGAGATCTCTCTCCGTATACCCCATCGATGACGGACCACCAACATCTATCTCCATTAATAGAATCTGCTGATAAGTGAGAATATTGGCTTCTAATAACTGTTGTACAAGTGCCTTTTTTGTAGTCGAGACTTTCCTATGTGATCTTAATAGGTACGTCTTGCTAGGTGTAGAAAGCGCATGGTTATGCTCTTCCGTGAACATGATAACAACTTACAAATTCTCAGTTTGATGCTTAACCACAGATAATCTAGCTTTGCACCGGCATCGTGTATGTCCACGTTTTCTTTTCCCTGACCGTTCCACTATATCTTTTATCTTAACCTGATACGTCTCATCTATTTTTCCTTCCTTTGAACACACATATAGTTTCCATGCTACGTCATTCATTTCCTTATTTCTTTTGCTGTTAGCTATCCTTGTACTAAACCCTGCAAGTCGCGAATATTGATTGTAAAATTCCTGCGCATCATCGGGTGTTTCAAACTCTTGTCCAGCTTTGGGAATAGCGCTGACCGTAACTTGAGGAATAAACACGTTATCATCACCTTCCGATTCCATCCCTAAAATAAACTTAACAAAATAAAAGAGTTAAAAATAAGCTGGTGTTGTTAAAATAATATTGGGTACAATTTTAGGGCTCAAATGAATCATCTAAAATTGAAAAATATAACTATGGAAAATATTAATTGTTTTAACCTATTTGTTTTCCATTAATAATTAAAAAACAATCAATCATCATGTGAGCAATCTAATTTATTTACACATTTAACCAACATCTTCAAGTAAAACTAATGCACAGTTGTAAAACGTATATTATTTTTATTGTATGAAATAGTCTAACTAAAACTAATTATAAAAATAAAACTAATTGATTTAAGGGTATATGATTTATAACAGGAAATTTATTCGTAAATCAAAACATAGAAACAAATGGCTCACATTGACAGAGAGATAGAACAAAATAAACTAATAATAGAGAGAACCCAAACATTAATTGCATAATATTAAAAATTTTAAAAAAGTTCGTCAAGTTACCTTTGCACCCCACCGATAGTGACAGAGAGAAATGAACAATGAACAACGAAGAAGAAGAAGAAGAAGAACAAGAACAAATGTTTTTTAGTAGTTTACTTGATTTCACTTGCTGGGCCCACATTAATTGAAAGTGAATGATTTCAATTCTTTTACCATGGTGACACGTATGGAAACGGGTTTTCCTTCCAATGCCAGTGACGGACATTGGAACAGGACTGTATGGAGTCTATACAAGGCTTATGTATCAATTTGTGTGCGTTAACATGTGCCAATTGCGACGTTTGTAATCATTAGTTTTCCACCTTCAATTTATCTCAATTGTTGGCATGTAATCATCAGCCTGCTACCTTCAATTTGTGCCGTCGTATCAATTTTTGTCGAAATCAACTCATGTTTGAATTTTTTTTCCTAATACATTTTGATAATTAAATTTTATATACAATTCCACATCTTGTCTGTATAGTAATTAGTATTTTTATCTAATTAAATTTTTATTCTTCATAGACTTTAAATTGATAATATATCATGTTGTTGCTCCCGAAGAGCGTGGATTATAATTTTCAATATTTCAGAAGAATATTTACATATTGCTCTTAAAGAAGTAATAGTAAAATACAACGTGCTTCCGAAGTAGCACATATTTCAAAGAACATATTATTTTAAATTAATGTTTATCCCTTGATGAAAATACGTAACTTATGTCGTGTAAATATTGACTACTTAATGTTTAATCATATTCTTCGAAATTAATTGTATATTTTTTTTACTTTATTGTGCAGTTAATCAAATGGAAAACATCATAAAACTTGAGTTGCTACACTTGACATATCTAGCAAAAATTATTTGTCATGTGTATTCGATGCTAATATCCTTCTTGTCTCAAAAGGTTTGTGAGAGACAATAAAAGAAGGAAACAAAAAATCTCTACAGGATCGTGCAACAGCTATCATCTTCGTCATCATTTTTCACGATGGATTGAAAATTGAATATCTCACTGAGAAAGATCCACATGTTTTGTGGAAAAAAAATTAACTAAAAGATTTGATTATCAGTGAACTATAGACTTCTCCAAAGCCCGCTATGAGTGGATGCATCTTCATTTGCAAGACTTCAAAACTGTTAGTGAGTACAATTATGAAATATTCGTAATATGTTCAAAATTGACCTTGTGTGGAGAAAACATCACTACTAATGAATATATGTTGGAGAAATTTTTTTTCACCTTTCACACCTCGAATGTGCTCCTGCGACAGCAATATCGTGAGCGTGGTTTCAAAAGGTACTCAAAACTCATATCTTTCCTGCTTGTGGCTAAACAAAATAATGATCTGATGAAAAACCATGGGTTACATGTTGCCTAAAGCAAATTGTACTGCATTGCCCGAAACAAATATAATATCAAGACGTAGACATGGACATGGACACGGATTTGGACGTGGATGAGAACGTGCACGTTGAATAAATTATGGACGAAATAACCAACAAAACTATCAGCAACAAGGCATAATTTCAAAAGGTACAAAGCAAACGAAAGTCGCACATCCAAAAATGAGCATGAAGAAAGTTGTTTTAAATGTAGAATGAAAATGCATTGAGCACGTACCTATCGTACATGAAAACACATTGTGGATATCTACCAAAAATCAATTAAGGGAAAAGGAAAAGTGGGAACAAATTTTGCTGATTATGATAGTCCAATTGATTGACCCATTTGGATGTCTTCTATTTCTTTGCTAATCCAAATGAAAATATTGACCATTTGATTGGAGGGAGTGATGGAAAACATACATTCATTTACTTTCTAGTATTTTACTTCATTTTAGAAATTCAATTTGAAATATGTTCTTACTTTTCGCAAAAAATTGAAACTTTATTGTGCATCATTAATTTCATAATATTGAATTATATTTACTCTTTTTAAATTTAAATTCAAGTTTTTTAAAAATATATTTGTATTCATATATATTCAGGATGGATTGAAATGAAACTTGTTTGATTAATAGTGCAACTATACATACTATTTTTCAAGATACAAAAATTTATGCAAGTTTTTTAAAATATATTTGTTTTCTCATAGATTCACGATGGATTGTCAAGATACTTGCTTAATTGATAGTGCAACTACACATACTATTCTTCAAGACAAAAAATATTTTTGGACTTAATATTAGTAGAAAATAATGTTAATATGTATAAGGTGCATGGAATATTTTTCAAGGCTCTGGAAGAGTTTGTATTATTTTACCTAATAATATAAAATTATATATTGAAAATGTACTTTATTCTGGCAAATCCGGTAGAAATTTGCTTATTTTTTAAGATATCTGCTGCAATGTATATTATATAGGGACGGTGCAAGAAAATAATGTTGAATATTTTTGGATAACTTCTTTTGTATTTGACCAGAAACAAATAAAAGAAAAACTTCATTCACTCCCATTTGGCAATTATACATTTATAAAAATGGTCGAATCAAATATTAAAACTTATTTTGCAATAGACATTGTGGTCAATACATTCAATATTTCTTGTGACATTGTTGACCAAATGTATGATTTTATAATTTAACTTTAAGAAGTTGATGTCGACAGATGCAAACTCTAATTGATATAGTTTTATATAAGAAATCCATCATTTTAATATCGTCTAAAACTTTAGTCACATTTTTTATCTCTTCGATAAATAGTTCCTCATAGTTTGTAGTTAAGAATATAATTATTGCCATCAATATCAGAATTTGGGTCGTGCTTCAAGATTTTTTTAAGCTTGTCATACCAATACTTAAAAGAATTATTATCCGCAGTCTTCAAATTTATTTATTTTTTAAATCAAACAAAAATCCAAAATATTTTCATATTTTTGGAATTGTTCAAACCTTAATTAAGTGAAGAAAGGGCATGATCAACTATATATAAAAAATAATCAACTTTAAAAGATTATTTAGCTGAATGTGTTATCTCATCATTGATATTAAAGTGCTTCTTTATATGAATAATATGTTTTTCATGAAATTTAGGTTCAACTTCCATTTGAGTAGCAATTTCTTTAATAGTAATCTTGTCAGATTTAAATCTAATTTTCTCTATATGTTTCAAAAAATGAAATAAGTTCTTTCAAGTGACTAATAGAAGCATTAATAAATATGTCCTCACTTTGCAAAATTTTGTTTACTCTATTCATATTAGACAATATATTGTATCAAATAATTGTACCAAACAATAACTCAAAATCCATAATTTTAAAAGATAAACTTTTAGCATCTCTGAATATCCTTAGGTCATCACATGTTTTCACATAAGTGTTCTAAAGTGACTTCTATTTCTAGGGCTTGAATATTTATTGTTATAACACTTTCAATTAAACTTTCTCAATGTGTTTGTGATACTGGTTTTAGTGTCGGACATTTCACTTTAACAATCACATGGTGTGTAAAATGCCATTGAATTTACTTATACTACTCTTTTCTGTTAATATGTATGATTCCCTTTGATATTAGAATTATTATCATACCAATATCAAGTTCAAGTATTTGAAGAATATATAATAATTTACCAAGCAATATTTGTCATGAAATGTTTCCCTTAGGATAAGATAAGATAATAATAGTAATAAATTCTTCTACTTTAATTGAACTTACTAAGACATTTATATAATTAAGCTTTAAATATTTCTACAAAATAAAGATCGAACTAAATTAACGTTTACCTTTTAATTAAAGATTAGTATATTTGCTAACTGGATAGCTTCTTGGTTGATTGCCTTTGAAATTTATTTTATTTGCAATTGTTTTTATGAAATAATAAATATTTGTTGGGGGCCTCACAAAAGTGAGCCTTAGGGGATCGCCTATAATAAGGGCCACCGCTCACATTAAAAATGAAGATGTTGTCCATAACAATATTATTTCATCTCAATAATTTATTTACTAGAATTACATTATCAGTATTTGATTGATCAATATTTTTTAGCTGATATTTCTCTTAATCTTCTGTTATGAGGTACAAATTCTTTGGCATTGATTGGTCGATCACACTTTTGGAGTATTTAAGATTCATTGGTACAGCAGATTGTTATTTATGATATAATTTTTTTTTGAGTATTTTCTGTTGGTACATTTAGTTTTGTCACTTTTCTTGTATTAATTAATACATCATATACTTAATCTACAATTGTTTGCTAGTGAATGAATTTTTCAACATCTTACTCACATTGATTATTACTGAGATCAAAATTGAGAATTGCTTCATTCTAAGAAGTTTTTAACTCATTTTTTGGGAAGTAGTTTGCCCTTATCAAAGTTAAAAAGACAATTCATTAAAAGATAATCTACAACTAGTTAAAGGCTCAAGGTACTTGATAATTAAAGGTAAATCAAAATCAACATAAATTCAAAATTTTCATTGGGGACCCATTTTAGTCTGTTATGGCCCGTGGGGGTGAAATTAGGACATGAACAATACAACCAAAAACTGGAGGTGAGAAATATTAAGTTTTTGACAAGATACAAGTTGTAATAGTAAGTATTGGTGATAATTAGTAATAGGTTTTATACAAACATATGATGCATTATGTAATATAATATAGCATGACACTAAACAAAAGATGAGAGTTTTGTTTTCACAAGTAATGTGCTAGAAATGAATTGTTGACGTTTGATAAACGACTTCGTTAAACATGAGCAATCAAATGTTCAATGACAAGTACAATAGACATACGATACTCATCGAATGCTAGCGAAAAGCAAACAGACATGAGACCATTTGTTCGCTAAAAATATACACCGCAAGTGCACGGGGTCGCGATCAAGTAGTAAAATGGAATTTTTGAGTCCGAGTCGATCTCTCGAAAAGTGTTTCTCCAATTATAAGAGAATTGATTCAATTTAACGTTAAAGACACAGAAATTAAACTCTTTGAAATTAGAATTGAAAAGGAAACGATTAACTTTAAACTAACAATTGCGAAAGGTTTAGGATTTTTAGATTTCAAAAGGGATGGAATTTACGATTTCGCTTAACCTTCGTTTCATTAATATCTCAACAATAACGTGAAAATGCAAATCACCAAAAAAAATGGGTTGGAATTTACGACTTCACTTAACCTTCGTTTCATTAATATCTCAACAATACCCCGAAAATGTAAAATCACCAAAATACAATGTTAGACCCTATTCTCCAATTTTAGTTAATAACTTCTCTCGAGTGAAATTAACCCTAATCGATTAAGTGTATCTACAATATCTCTATATTGATAAAACATACCCAATTGTATTAAATAGTGGTGAAAATAACTCAAATGATCACCTAGAGTTATGAGTATATATCTATCACCTAAAACAACCTAAGACATTAATTATCTAGTTCTAGAATGCACAACAATTTCTCAATAATTGCACACACCACCTAACACATTCATCATTGGCCAAATAAATGAGGGGAATGCAACACAATAATTAATACACAATGACAATGTTAATGTAAGCATCAATAAATAAATATATAGATATTAATAAAATTTAGGTTAAACAACATCATAAATTCCAACACAATAAATTAGCTCATTTTATATATGACTAGTCAGACGCACGTGCAATGCACCTGCCATACTATAGTTGGCTACATGATAGCGTAAATATTAAAAAAGAAATTATTTATCTTAACTATCAGTTACATTAAACTTAAAACACTTGAAATGATGATAGGTGACAAAAATAATATTAAAAAATTTGATTCAAAACTTATTTTCTAGACTTTGCGTTTGAAGGTCTCTCTATTATTTTTTTAAAAACGGGGTATAGATGATTAGGTGTTGATACTCTGTTAAGGGGATAATAAAATTCAATCTAACCCTCATTTTTCTACCTATTGAGGTAAGGTATTATGTTTCATTCATCAGGTGCTCATAGAATCTCCAATTACATGTATTAGTTGCACCAGTATTTCATTTCTTTACCATGGCCCTATGCAAGATGTATGTAGTCAATGCTAAGTAATTAATGATAATACAATGCATAATTTAGGACAAATCAATAGTCTCTATCAGCATTAAAACCACAATACAACGAAAACTTTCATCATAGAGGCAAGAAGAATGACAAACGATCACCTAACTTCATAAATTTCGTTGAATATCTTTTGAGCATGTTCTAATGATACTGTACATTAAATATATTTAAAAAATCAAAATAATCCACTTCGTAAAAGATGTTTGTCTACCAGCACTGCATGATATAGGAGGATTCCTCTGAAAATCATTGAATTCATTCAATATTCATTTTGACGCCATAACTATACCATTTTGAATCGCAGAAATTGAAGAAAAATGAAATTGGTAGAAATTTGTGTGAGTATGGGGTTGATGGTGGGTTAGAAAAGAAAAATTAACGATTATGATTTTACATTTAATAATTTACCCATTTTGATGCCATAAATTTACCATTTCTAACAGTAAAAACTAAAGAAAAATGAAATTGAGAGAAATTGATGTATGGGGGTTGAGGGTTAGGTAGAAAAGAAAAATTAACGATTATGATTTTACGTTTAATAATTTAAGATAGTTTTTATATTTAGACTTAATCGACAATATATTTATTATTAATCACATTTTAAGTTTTTTTTAAAAAGAATTTAAATCGATCAAAATGGATATTCATATCGCGAAATATCGAATAAAACGAAAAATTGTAGGAAAATAAAGTTCGAAAAAAGACATTGGAATTGTGTTGGGATTGAAAATAGATATAAACAATCACGATTTTACGTTTCACAATTAATGTAAAATTATTTTTGATATTTAAAATCTATCGATCATATATTTATCATGGTCGCACTTCAACATTTTGAACAAATTTTAAATCACTTAAAACGAATATTAAACGGCTTAGCCGAGTCGAGCCATAAAATGTAGAATAAAAAAGGGCTTAGCCGAGCTGAGCCATCGGCTTATGAACGGTAATAAACATTGAAAAATTGTAGGAAAATAAAGTTCGAAAAAAGGACATTGAAATGGTGTTGGGATTGAAAAGAGACATAAAAAATTACGACTTTACATTCCACAATAAATGTAAAATTATTTTTTTATATTTAAAATATATCGATTATATATTTATCGTGGCCGTACTTCAACATTTTCAACAAATTTTAAATCGCTTAAAACGAATATTCGTAACTTAAAATACTGAACCAAACGTTTAAAAAAAAAAAACACTTAGCCAAGCCCAGCCTCACCATCGGCTTATGAACAGCAATAGGCAAAGTAACTCTTTTGTTATAGGTAGATAATAGGCAAAGTGATTCTTTTATTATAGGTAAATAACAAAGGAAAATATATATCCAATACATTACAATATATGGAAGAAAAATTGAAAAAAAAATCAAATGTATAGATAAAATTCTATTTGAAACTTTGCTTGATTTCTTCAAATACTTCTTCATCACTTTGATGTATTTCCCTTTTTATGCTCTTGATTGCTCCAAAACCCCAACATAAAATGGAAGAAAAAAATAAAGAAATAAAGAAATAAATTTAGTAAATGAAAAAAAAAGGGTAAGCTACTGCGTGCAGCATAAAACTGAGAAAAATTGTGTTCTCTGGAAAACAAGGTCATATGCTGATTTTTAAAACACTAGTTGGAAGCACGTGCAAGGCACGTACCGTAGTATAGTTGTCTATGTAATAGCGTTGACTGAATTTTAATTATTTTTGAAGACATCGCTAATTAAATTTTATTTAACCAAATGTATTCAATAGAAAATCTTAAAGTTACAACAAAAAATAAACAAATAAAAAAAGAAGTTAAAAATAAAAGGGGAAATTATTCATATTAAG
>CAIGRO010270254.1:0-11681 GCA_903798355.1 Fraxinus baroniana
TAGAGGTTCCGAATTCAAGTTGATTTTATTTTGCCTCTTCCTCGTAAGACTTGGTTTGTAATCTTATATAACTAAGTTTCTTGAGAGTGAGGCCAATCTTTAATTTCGTAGATATGATATTGACCAAAAATCTC
Source organism: Fraxinus baroniana (assembly GCA_903798355.1). Taxonomy (NCBI): domain Eukaryota; kingdom Viridiplantae; phylum Streptophyta; class Magnoliopsida; order Lamiales; family Oleaceae; genus Fraxinus; species Fraxinus baroniana. Next base: position 135 of record CAIGRO010270254.1, read on the forward strand.
AAATCTGAGGCATTTTAGCAGGTTCCATATATAATAGCATCTAGAAGCAAGTGCTTTTGGATTTCTTTCCTTGTAACTTTATGAAGAGAGGACATGAAATTAGAAATTATACATAATATTTCTGTGTCCACCAAACGAGGATGGAAAAGCCACATAAGTTCTATTATAAATTTGAAAGTCCAGATCTAAAACTAAAATCAGAAGATAGAAGCACGACATGAACGTAGATGCATCACTTCAAAGTTAACAAAACCCCCATAAGAGAACATATCAGGGGAAAAAAAGATCATTGTAAAGTTGTAGACAGGTATTCATTTTTTATTCAAGAGTTGCCTCGTGGTTGTGTGAAACCAAACTGACAAAAGATGTGGATACAAGCCTTAAATAGAGAGAAATAATATGGATTCTTGTGAGTGTGCTGTGTACGGGACACACTCGATCAATCACAAAGTAAAATCACCTAATCATGAACACATAAATGGCAAATGCTGTATTCATTTCTAGTTTATCAGTTTTTAAATGTAAAATTTTCAGTTTTCCCCACAACCTTTTGAAATCTATCCTATTATGTCCGATTCTTAAAAGTGCCTAGCATGTGTCTAGGCTATCTCCATGTCCTAGACACCAATACATCAGTGCTAGTAGTGATATCCTCATTTTCGCATTATATAAACAAAGATAAGAAAATACATTATTACCAAGGACATTCACCTCCTAAATGATTAGTTACCGTCTACTGGAGTACTTCTGCTTCTCAGGGCCCTTGGCAACGGAGAAGGGAATCTAATTGCCTAGGGAAATTGGAAAAGAACTTGCACTTTCACACAAGAAGAGATAGATTTCTTTGTATATAAATTTTTCATTTCATTTGACAACATCACATGCTAGCAAGGAAGCTAGCCCCATTCCCTCAAGAGGACCGGTGCCTATGCATTTAAATTTTTTATGATGATGATACAACTTTGATTCCAAATTCTTTTATCAACATAAATAATCATCACAAATTGTAACCTATCATTTTTCATTCAGAGATTTCAACTACAAAGATATTTGCCATTTCCTTAATGTGCTATCAATTGTTGAAATGAGAATAGAAATCCTATTCACTTGTCATGATTTTCTTGAAGGTTACTGAGATGAACATCCTTTACAACCTTTTAATTTGATGGTACATATGAAATCAAAAGTTTAAAGAATGCAGAACAAGAAAATAAAAATAAATAACTGTAAAGGCTCTATTAAAGAACCTAAAATGAAAGCATAGAGATTATAACTATTTCCAAAATGATTTCACCAGTTCATATCCTGTTGAAGATAGTACCTTGAAGCTACACGAACATTATACTCCTTGCCAGGGTGATAAAATTCTGCAAGACCCCAGTCTATCAAGCGAAGCTTTCGTAACTCATGGTCTATCATAACATTATGAGGCTTGACATCTCTGTGCATTATTCCTTGTGAGTGACAGAAATCTAATGCCTGGAACAGGATAAAGCAACATTCAGCTTACTTTCATCATGCAAATGCACAAATGTAAATGAATTGGCCAATCAACATATTCGAGATAACTCAATTCTTATTCAGGCTTATATTTGATAATAAATGAAGTTGTCATATAAACTAGGAGCTCATCACAAAGTCCTTTATAGGGATCACAAATGTTGGGTGCCAGCACAATTACTTCTTTCCAAACTTGAACCCACTCAAGTATGTAAAGGATTCCACAATCAGATTTATGAAATTTGTATATTTATAAAGCAATTTGTAATTGTATAAACAGAAGTATGGCTGTATTATTTAATGAAAATGTGTTGTAAATAACAATGTGGAATGACTGAATGAAATTGAAGTTGATTACTGATACAAATTGGAATTAAATAAATAATGTTAAGCTTTCTAGAGGCTCAACTCTCTCCCAGTTAGAAACCTGCTTAACTGATCACACTTCCTAACCCCTTATTTATGATGACTATACAATTTATTCTACTGAACCCTCATAATTCCCTCAATACAAATGACAATTGAACCTATTGGACAGGCGTTCGCTGCCTATGCACGCCCAGCATCAACTGTATCCACTGCATCGACATTTGTTCAACCCCATCGACATTTATTTTTCTAGCTATTTTTCCCTCGCCTTGCATATGTGGTGCGAGTAAAGGGTCTATCAGTATGCTTCCTCTCGAACTCTATTAGGTATGCTGCAGAGTTTTAATCTTATATCTCAAAACCCCCATTTATTTTTGTGAATGCCCAGCGGTTTTTGAAAATCCCCTAAATAAGTAATATCCCTCCATCATGGATGATATTCATGAAAAATGATTGTCCTTTACACTTTTACTTCATGAAAGTAGCTTAATATTGCCCAATAATTTGAAGAGTTATGTCTAGATACATTTAAGTGTCATTCATTCATATGCCATCTTATATGAGACTCATTCATTTAGCCCCGTTGACAACCATTATTTCAAAATTATTTTTTCTACATACTCATTCAATCAAACATTTACACAATAAAATATTCTGCACGTAAACCCAAAATTTTTCCCCATTTTTTAACCACACATTTTCCAAAAAATCATTATTCAAAACTCTATTTCACCCAAATAATGGTTGCCAAATAGTGGCTTAACATGACATCAATAATTGTCACATAGAGTGATGATGATCACCGGTCTAGATATTCTAATTTGTATTCAAATATTTGATCCGACGAAAAACGGAAACTCATTTAAAGACTTCATCCTATAAGAGCAAGAATTAATGTATGTCCATATGAGATAGAGGAGTTTGACTAGGCATGACTGTCAGATTGAATTATTCTTTCCACTGACCTTGAGAAGCTCATATATGTAGTAACGTATGTCATAGTCCGTCAATGTAGGATACAGCATTTTGAAATCTGTACTGTTCACATATTCAAATATCAAGCTGGGAGTTTTTGAATGCTGATCTCTAACGATATCAAGGAGCTTGACAATATTGGGACCCCCACAAAGGTTCTGCAGTATTTTGATCTCTCTTTTTATCTGAACAGGATGACCAAAAAAAAAAAAAAAAGAAATTCTGCTCAAAATTGAACAATTCAAGTTTGGAAGTTAGGGAGTAGCGTGCATGAGCAATAAAGTCATAGTACATTCAATTGGACATCTATTAAATTACTATGTTAGATTTTCAGCATCTATTGTTTATCATCAATAGCCTTTAATTGCTGCAGACAAATGTCCAAGCAGTCAATGCAGAAAAATGCTCAACAGGAATCACACTGCTTTAATAGCCTTCTAAGTTGTTGAAACGGCCAGCATTGATCCAACAAGATAAAGGAACCTTTATCATTTTAGGAACCAATATTTAAATTTTAACCAACCACTGGAAAAAAGTACTGTCCATAAATAGCGACATTTGAGGATAGTCCCAGTCTGTTGAGGACTGATATTAAAAATTTATTACCTTTTTCTTCTTGACAGGTTTCAGAATCTTGATTATGCACTTCTCATTGCTGTTGACATTTATACCTTCAAAAACTTCACTGTATTTTCCCCTTCCAACTTTTCGGACGACCTCGTAATCATCTTGGTCTCTGAAAAAAATTGTTCAAAGAAAGTCTTCTTGAGAATCAGTAAACCCAGCTCAAACCAGGCATGCAATACAATCAAGCTTGCTAATGTAGACACCGAATCCCTCAAGTCTTACTATATGATATTCTTTATTTTGTAAAACCTAAAGAAGATTTTTAATATAGAAAAATTTGCAGACTGTTATTAAAGATTTATAATTCACCTCCTACAATAGCTTATTTACAGATTGAAGATTACTTCTAATGGTATTTTCATTGTGCTCCAACCTCTTTACCACTTAGAGAATCGTGAAATATAAATAAAACGGGAAATGAAAGTGCTATAAGTTAATTGAGTATATAGTTTAGACAACAAGATAAAAGAGGGTGATTATAAATTTATAGTATGGAACTGAAATAAATTACAGCATATAAAGAAGTTCTATACAATCGCGCAATTGCCATGAATAAATATAAGATTTCCATGCATAGCTTTTTAGAGAAGTATCAATTTTGAAAATGTAAAAGAGACCCACAATAAGTCAGCTATGCGTGAATTCAATATCAATAAAAAAACTGAAGAAAATAGCAGACCATAAATTGCCCTATTACGATTATAGATCTTTCAACTAAACAAGCTCCAAATACCAATTTTTTCAGAAACAAATAATTTAATATCGAAAATTTACACATTTCTCGTCCTAAATTAAAATCAAATCAAATTTATCACAATCGCAATCAACCAAGTAATTGACAGTAATGAGAATTGCTCACCCCCACTGGACAGTGAGATTTTCATAATCCCAATATTCTCTGGGACGCAATACATTCACATCAGGGTAGACTCGGGCTTTCGACATTCCTAAGCCGTAGATCTCCGACGTTACGGTGCCGTTGAACTTATTAATACGCACAGATGCAGAAGGGGAGCGCAGGTTAGGAGACTGAGCAACCGGCGCTCGCAGAGCGACGATGGCGCACACCAGCGAGATACGGAGTAACAGCGCGGAATCGTGCGCCAGGGGAGTACTTCACTACCAGACGAGTAGTACTAATTATTATGATTATTTGAATTGTATTAACAACATTTTATTGAATTCAACTGTCAACAGAACATATACTGTCTGGTCGTTGGCAAGTGGGTATTTAGAATTTTGCTTATTCATTTTTAGTTCCTTAAATGTTTGTTCAAATTTAACTCTAGATTCTCGAATTCATTTTTAATCACACGACACACAATTTTTATCAATTATTTATTTTTATTAAATTTATAAAAAATATAATTTTTCTCTGAACTAAACAGATTTTGAAGAGGTAGAAGATCTCACAAAGTCAAGATGTGTAGTAATTTAATTATTAGTTGATGATGGGTTGACTGGATAAATTGACAGATTGAATAAGATTTGATGAAATAAGTCCTAATATTTATTATTTTCTAAATACATTTTTCTCTATTCTTTTTAACCACACATTTTTCAGTAAAATAATATTATACACAAATTCAAAAAAATTCATTTCTTTTTAATCACATATTATTCATCAATCTACTATTTCAAAATGCATTTATATATATAAAAATTGACGTATCTTTAATATTTTCCTCCTTATTTATCTAGTACTTGTACACTGAAATACAGCAATCAAGATTATGCATATACTGCATTCTCAGCTTAGAAATTGACCTCTAATATGTCTAAAACTGCAGATTGTTGAATTATATAACCTATATTCAACATAAAGATAATCTGTACATTGCTCTCTTCATCATACAGAGATGGAACATCTTAACCAAAAAGAATACATTAAATCATATGCAGGTCAAACGGTCAATGTCTCTTATATTTAGTTCTTCATACCGCCTTAGGCTGGATCTGCTCGAAGTCAAAAACCTCGAACATGAGGCGTCTTACATCTGGCTTCCCGTATACAGCATACGCAAGCCCATGAATGGCTTGTTGAACAGAGGTTGTAGCTGGATTTCTCAGCCTTCTATTATGTTCATAGGAATCCTGTACCTCCTCGCTGTAAATAATGAAGCGATGGAGATATTTCTCCCTCAAGTACCTCCCACAGAACTTGTTCATCAGAAGTCGGCGGTGCTTTTCCTGCAACCATCTTCCCGGAGCATCTAGATGCTTCATTAGCAACCTCTCTGCTAATACAAGATCCTGCAAAATATATGGAATATACAGTTATAGTTAACCTATTGATGCCAAGATTTGATATTGTTGAACCAGCTCATCTAGTTGCTTAAGCTGTAGTAAGGGAATACGTTCAATTATTTTTTGTCTTCAACATACCCTATCATGTGCGGTATAACATTTATATAGCTAAAAGACAAGCTGAGATGAATAATTGAGAAAGTTATTACCTGGATCTTTTGACCAACGTATTCCAGTCTCTCGAAGCAAAACCGTGGATGCTCAAATTTGTACATGGATGGGTGCAAGAAACAGAGCTGTATTTGTAAAGAAGGGGAAAATTCCATTAGGAAGATGTAACAGTAGATACATAGTTGTGCAGAAAGTTATGTAGACCTTAAGCTTGTTTGAGTATGCATAAATTAATTGCTATATCTAAGGGTGTTGGAGTAAGCTGCAAGAAGGACAACATAGATAAAACCTGTAAGCCAAGTCCAAGTTCTATGTTCCTAGCTTCAGTGATATCAGGGATCCTATCCGCCATTGCCAAGGGATATCCAAGTGTTTTCATGACTTGTGGTTTACAATCATAATCCCATATATTCCCACGAAACCGATGCATACCAGGTGGAACAGATGCCCTGAAAAGCCTCGGGTGTGCAAAAAGAGCATCTTCTGGAGGCTGTGAATGGGAATTTATCAATGAGTTGATAATCCATCTTCAGAAGAAAAATATATGTCCCTTACAATAAGCTATTGCCAACATAAAGAAAACACATTGTTTCTCGAAAAAACTGAAAGTCAAGAGAAGGCATTAATATTCTAATCTCAATTTGGAATTATTCCACCTCGGATGGAGTCATATTCAAATAACAATATACTAGTGTGTTCAGGCTTCATTTCCATTTTGATCTTTTAGTTACCATCACTTTAAGCTATTAAAGATGCTTACTCCCAGTCAATTAAGACTCGTATAGAAAGTGGGTCCATACAACCTTGATTGAATTATTAGTTGTTCAAACTATGAATATCTATCTGATGTAGAAAAAATCTAAATCACCAATATTCCCAAACAATTTTCAGTATTCCAACCATTACCATGTGATTGGGAGCACCATTGTTTATTCCACAAAATTTAGTAGCACAGGATGTTGAAAAACAATCTTGTCCAGTTGATTTGTGCACAAACACCTCAGCTGATATCACTGATTTCTTTGAATTTCTTTATTTTTCAGTTTCACAAAAATTTTGCTCTTTCTTACATTGCTTTTGGAGCCCATCTAAGTGATGTGTGTGTTAAGGACCTATCAATTAGTTAAACTTAAGAAAGAAAAAGCTTTTTGAGTCATTCGAAGGATTTCACTATGTAAAAGGCTTTGGACGAATTTCAAGGTACTACTTTGCTTCAGAAAAGATGGAAGTGTAATAACATAACACCCTTTTAAAGATAACTCCAGGATGAAGCTCCCGCATAATATTCTTCTTATTGTAAGACTAAAGTAAATATAATATCGTCAAACTGAAAAATAATTAGTGCTTACCCTATAAGAAGCAACATCCTGCCAGCTCAGCTTTCTACTTTCAAAATCCACAGAAACATAGTCTACATCTTCAAGCTGTCTCCTCAGTTTAGGTTGGCAGTCTTCAGCCTCAGGGTCCATTCCGAACACTTCAAAAAGAACACGGTATACTTCTGGCATGCCAAAACACAAATATATTGCCCCAAACAAGGCCCAAAATACAGATCTGCCAGGATAATATGTGTAGCATTATCAATATGTAAGTAACTTTTCCATGACCAACTACATAAATAACATCACTAGATTAAATTGAAATAAACTCTGCAAAGCATGCAATGCCGGCCAAGCCGTAGATTCACCTCAGAAATTGATAAATATTCAAATTTATTTATGGAACTTGGACATTACGTAAGGGACTGCAGCTCACGAATGCACATTATATTATTTGCAGAGTCAATCCAACTGCCTAACTTAATAAATGATATAAAATAAAAAGAATTGAAGGAAGATGCATATATTATCCTCACGTGTAATTTCAATTACTAAAGAAGCCTTATAACCCTTCTTCAAAAGCATATTATGCACTTATTTTTTCTGGGTAATGGGAGGCAAAAGTAATACCATCCAACTGTCACCACATGTACAATTATAACCAATATTATGCCATGTAGTCATATGCATAGTAATAATTCCATGGTTTACATTTTCCAATAGCGCTATTGAATGTGTATGCATTTAGCAAAATATTATCCATCCTAAAACAACCAAATTGTTATGTATATGCTGCATAACAATCTGTTACATGATCTTCACGAATTCATCATGTAATCATTTAACTGAGCAATTCTTGTATAGCAGGACAGCTAAAGTAAAATGATAGAGCTTTCCCAACAAGCAAGCACTGCCTCCCACACTCCAAAATATTGACAAAGGACGAGGCTAAGAATACATACGCACAGAATTAATTTCTTACTTCATTAGCTTCAAGCCACACCATTATAAAACTCCCATCAATCCAGTTATTTTACCTGAGAGTGATTTCATTCATTAAAACCCATATCAATCTTCCACTTTTTTTTCCATAATCCTTGCAGCATGAGTTCTTCACTCTTCAGTTCGTGTAATTAGTTTTAGTGTACCAAGAATCTGATGGAACTCAGTCCTCCATCAGAATTGGTTAATTCATAAGTTGGAACATGACTCTTATTAAGGGTTGTGAGTCTTGGAAACAGGTGTTAGAAAAAGGTATATTGGACATTGTATGTAAATAGGCATTCATGTACAAATTTTAGGTGTGGTGAATATTTAGAAGTATTGCGTAGGTTCTCAGAGTTCTTGATAATTGGAAACGTACCAACTACATCCCTTCACAAGAAATACCTTCTTGAATCTTCAACGATGGCAAGGAATACTTTGTATGTCCAGCTCTAACAATGTAAGAGTGGACTTATTTTAACACAATGAAGCCCAGCCCGTCCTATAATGTGCCACTTATTATGTGTATTATACAGCATGCTCTCACCATCATTCTTAATCAGGTGTGACATGTAACTATGTGCAGTCATACATCTAATATGTAGATTTTTCCAAGTATTTCTTATAATCTTTTGTACAATGCATAGAATAGCATAAAGCAACTAATAAAGTTTCAGAATAGCAAGGTTGAAAACTATGTCTATTAATTCAATAAATATCAAAACCCCAAAAAATAAAGACCACCACTCACTTCACTGGCGGTTCTCGATCCTTTCTAATCAACTTATCCATATCATCGTATGGGAAAATCAAATTCTGCAAGCTAGCAGCTTTTATCCACTTGGGCAGAAACCTTTTCCCTATCAAAGCATACACTCTCTCCCTCATTGGCCCCGGTGACTCCCTAGGATACCTCTGCAAGAAAAACTCACACAATGCCATCTCGAGCACATACTGCCCCAAGAACCACAACCTGGAATGCCCCGACCTCACATGACGAGCATTAGTCCTCTCGCAGTGGGGATGCTGAAATGCTAGATACAACAATGTGTCGAACTGCTTAGCCGGATTATCATCTCCATAATTCTCAGAAGGCTCTAAAGGGTAACCTAAAGCCTGCTTGGTTTCAAGCAAGTACTCGTCCATCCACGTTTTATCTGCATTGTTTAACCGGGAAGAAGGCAAGCAAGAACTCAACAAAGGGAAGGATTTTAGGGTTAATTGCGGGCTGTTGAGGAATCTTTCAGCTAGTTTCGCATCATCAAGTGGGGGCTTAAGAATGAATCTCTTCGGGGGCGGTTTTTTCTTGGGGGAGACTACTTTCTTGCGCTCTGCTAGCTCTTTCAAAAGTCTTTGAGGGCTGTTTCTTGGGAGCTCTTTTGGGTCTACAGCTACTGCAAAAATTCGAAAGTTTGTTGCAATATTGGGGGTTTTGAGGTGGGTTTGGAAAGGGAAGGATGAGAACGTAGAGGAGAAGGAGATGTCTACCGAGGAGTGTGGTTTAAAAGATGAACAGAGCTCCATTAAAGACGATAAAAGATGAGATCTTTACTGGCGGTTCTGAGTTAACATTGAGAAGCAATTTTTTTTTTTAGGCTTAGTCTGAATGTGGAGGCCGTTGAAGGAGGTTTTTTGCAGGGTTTTGGAACAGGAATCGCGGGGAAGGAGGAAATGGGATAAGGTGAAAAAATGGACTTGCTACTTGCTAGCAGCCGAAATGGGATGCAGATTTTTTATTTTTATTTTCTTTTTCATTTTTCCCAAATTGAATGAGACGTCTAAATGCAGGGTAATTTGCATGAACCGTCCCCAACCTTTGGGGTCAGTCGCAAAATAGTCTACATGCTTCTATTTTTGCTCCTCAAGAAGCTTTCGTTTTAGTTATAACTTATGTGGTGACGTTGAATGTCCTGACCATGTACGAGCATCATTTTTTCATAGCTATTTGCAATGTCATTCTTATTACCATCAATCTTTGCCCTAATACACGTAGGACTTTGGAAACATTGATTTCATTATATCTATTCCTTGAAGCTTGTTTCAGTTGATGATCATGGATTTCGTCGTAACAAGGTTTGATTTTGGGTTGGGAGGTTAATCGATAGCAAGAGAAAGTGAGACAGGAAGGAGTGATTGGAAAATATTTTAGGGGTTTTTAGAAGTGTACTTAGTTAATTTTTTTTTTTTTTTTAAAGTGCGCTTAGTTTGGAAAATTATTTTAAAATTACATGATATTTCATCTTTTAAAATTAACAATAGTATCATATTACATCTACAAACTAATACAATGCTGCAAACGCAAAGAGGGGCCTACACAAACTAGTAGTTTGAAGGCAAAAGGTCTAAAGAAACGAAGCCCAAAAACACCACAGGAAAAAAAAATAAATAAATAAATAAAAATTGCAAAGCCTTCACCAGCTATCGATCGGTGGAAGATGGGGGCTGATGCTACCAAAAATATGCACATATGAGCTTGACGACAAAAAATAAGCACGAAAAAGAGCTTCAATACCTGAAACAATTGTGTCCATGATTTGTATCTAGGATATCCGAGCTTGACAGTCGAGAATGGGCACAAATAGAATTTCTAGGACCTGAAACAAATGCAACATGGTGTGGCATCATCGTCCCTCTGATGGTTAAATTAGTGAGATGAGAAAATATAAGCGTAAGGATATAGATTGAATATAAAAACATACCCGAATAATGATCCAAGACTTTGTATTTATAGAGGTATGTAGTACACTCCCGATAAGATTAAGTAATGCACTTCTAGTAGGATAAATTAATTGAGCATCCTTATTTGGTTAAAGAGTTGTGAAGTGTTTTGGAGTCTTTCCATACTTAGGAGTTGTAATTTGATTGGAATTGTGTGGGGTGTTTGGGTAAACATAAAACTTTAGTGGAAAGTCCTATTAGATTAACGACATCAGTGGTTTCATTAATGGACTGAATCACCTCATCAGGGTTATGCAAACTATTCAAAGGAGCCTCAATGCCGACGATCAATGACAAGTAGGTGAGAATGCTTTGAGTTCACTCGTCGGGGGGTGATCCTCAGGGATATCAAGGGCTTCAAGCCCAAGGTCGAGCTCATTCATAAGAGCCCGATGATGTTATGGCCCTAGGAAAGTGCTCGAGATTATCATGACCTCAATTATGAGGTCGTGGACGGTTGGGTCGTACAAAAATTGTACACATATGGAGTCTATAGATTTTGCGGCTCCAATCCCTCTAGGTTGAAAATTGCAAATCCATACATCTATATACTATATTAAAGAAGCATAGTTTCCCGCCCAAAACTCCGTCCAAAATCCCGCCCAAGCATCCGCATCCGCATCCGCCTACCATTATC
>CAIGRO010270261.1:0-11098 GCA_903798355.1 Fraxinus baroniana
GTTTAAAGAGTCTCTTTGAGATGCTTTTAGAGCATAATTTTAGATGTTGACTTTTTAAAATAGAGAGCGAGCATCTCATGTTTAAAAAATCTCTTGAAGATGCTCTAAAATAGAGAGTGGGTAACCCAACTCTCTATAATTTAATGTTCCAAAGATTCCAACTTCCAATACACAGTTTATTGACTTAATTAAATAATATATGCAAATCTCAATATCTCTTCATTGAATCATCCCATTGGCCATTTTTTCAATTCATTTATTTGTTCAGATGTGCTCTATATATACATTGCACATATATCTTTTCTTTTTCTACAACATGGAGATTCAAACCAGCATGGATGAAAATCAATATAATGATTCAAATGAAAACCCACAGTTTTCAACCCAATATCCCAATTTTGATGATCAAATAATTCGTGTGTCAAATACTCCATTGGAGCCCAACTCCAAAAGATTAAGAGGTGGAAACTTTACTGTGGAAGAGGATCTTCTCATTGTGTCTGTGTGGCTTAATGTTAGTTTGGATGCACTACATGGAAATGAAGAGAAACAAAAGGCTTTTTAGACTCGATTGTGGGAATACTTTCACAAGTACAAGAAATTTGCATCTACACGAACACAAGTTTCTTTGACGAACCGTTGGTCAACCATTCAATTGGATACAAATAAATTTTGTGGATGCTAGGCCTAGATTGAATCTAGAAACCAAAGTGGTGTTAATGAGCAAGATAATGTATTTACGACATTTTGTATTTTGATATAAATATTATTAATAATTCATATCTAGTTTGATTTTATTTTGTAGATTGCTAATGTAAAACTCTTGTACCAAGAATTAATTAAAGGCAAACATCCATTCCAATTTGAACATTGCTGTAATTTGCTGAGGTACCAACCAAAGTGGTTGGAAGATTGCCAAACTAAAAAATTGGTAAGAAATAAAACCACAAGTTCCTCCTCTAATTTCACCTTTGGTGACACACAAGAGACTCATGTGGATCTTGAAAATGATAATATTCCAAATTCTAATTGAGAAAGACCACCTGGAAGAAAGGCAGAAAAAGATCGAAAGAAGATGAAGGATAAAGATACTAGAAAACACATCAAGTGCATGTGTGACTTTGTTACAAGCAATGAGAGAAGAAAAGAAACAATTCAATGAGAAGCAAATAGAAATGTTTGAAAGACAATATACTCAAGAACAAGAGAGACTTGCCTATGAGCAAGAAAAGCTTCGATTGGAACAAATGAAAGAGGATGAAAGGATAATGATGATAGATACAACTGGAATGCCTCAAATGCTTGCAGATTTTTATATGCAACGTTAAAAGGAAATTCTTACAAAAAGAACTGTATGTCGTTGAATGTAGCTTGATTAAGGGAGCAACTAAAATCTGCTGAAGCAGGTCCACGAGTATTTGCTTATAAATTGTTTGTCTCATGTAGAAGTCCATTATATGGTAGAAATTGTTATCTTCATCTTTTTTTTTTTTGGGCGGAATTTTCTATCTGTTATTATGCACCCTTAACTAACAGAGTGAAATTAAAATAGACAATCTAGAACTGCAAGCAAAAACACTTGCAGCTTTTGCAATTACAAAGAAAATTCATACATGATAATTCAAATAAAAGAAAAACGAACACCTTCATTTGATGGAAATGTAGTTCATACATGACAATTCAAATAATACGAAAATCAAACACACTCGCATTACCTATAAGACATATCCTTCCGTCTTGGCCAAGCATACCGTATGCTAGACCTACCACCTCAATCCTGATAGCCACTCTCTAAGTAATTTTGTTTCTCATCATGTTGAAGAAAATGAGATTTTTATTCTTGAGCCTATTGAATATTCTAATAGTTGGATGATAGTTGTTAGATAATTGTCTTATATCCCCTCTCAAACTTGTCTTCCACATGATTGACCCCGAACACAATTGATGATTACCTTTGACGTTGCCTCCTAAGTTAGAAATTCTACATATCCTTGGTTCCATGTCGGAATTGTTATTGCCTCCTCCTATATGCGAATTTACTAATAACTTTATTCTAACGTTGTCTCAATTGCGTAATATTCATTGCCATATTTTTTCAAGGCCATTGTTCGATCAAGTACTTTTCTTATTGACCATTGGTTATTGCATATTAATTATCGTTATATTATTTTTAGCTCCATCAATAAGAGGTTAAGTGACATTTGATGTTTCTGATAAGTAGCCATCTTAGAGCCTAGGTCTACTTTTGAGAAGTAGGTTGATAAGCTGATCGCATAGGCGTCTACTTTAGAGATATTGCATCAATCAATCATAGGAAGATTTTGTACAAAATATTTCTTGGAAGAGGTAAGGTGGAAAGCTTTTTCTTGTAACAAAGAGGCTAATTGTATCGGATCACTTTCATAGTAGGTTATAGTACATGGCCTAGGCCATGGAAAGTCGATCTCTACAGGCACCTCGATTGAAATGATGCATAAATTCGACTACATTAATATATGGCATCGGCCCAATCAGGTAGTATAGTGATGTGGAGTGTAAGCTTGCTAGTTGATTGTCACGTGACATTCTCTGGAGCTTCATTAGAAGAGGCGTAACGAATATTTAATAAAATTTTCATTTTTTTAGCATATCATACAAACAAACAAATAATAACACACCAACTAAGATACATTTAAAATATTGGAGATACCGTCCTCCTTCCACTAAAAATAAAAAAATAAAAAAATAAAAAATACTAATATACATTTATAAACTTAAAATAAGCAATATCCTTGATATTTGCACAAAATAGGCTCATAAAGTTAGCAATGCTCGTCGTGTATATGAGATGTCTTAATATAGTGGTTGGTCTTTTATCTTCTTCCTTTTTTGCTCATTTTGTAAAATTATTAAATTACACCTAAAAAGAGAGGAAAATTAAATAGCACTATAATTGTTACGCCTCGCCACTGAGGCTCCTCACCAGGCAAATAAGGCCCCTCTTCTAAGTGTCGAAGCTATAATATTGAAGCCCTCTAGCCAAAACGGCAGTAGTTTGGAAGTTCAATCTGAAGCTCAACCATGGAATGGAATGACACACTTCCTTTGAAGATCTATTGATAAAATCTTATTCAAATGATTGATGTGACCCCCTGTAATAAGTAATATGTCAAGATCTTGTTAGCATAGGTCGCTAGGCATGTCAAAGTGGCTCGTCAGCTTTAGCGGCCCATGGCTCGGCCCAGGAAAAGCCCAAGTCGAGCCTGCTCGTGGCTAGGGACCATGAGTCGAGTCGCTACGAGCCGAGTCCCATTTTGGGGCATCGGCTCGAGCACAAGCCACACAGATACGGGCCATTTTCGGCCCAAACTAGCTGAGTCGAGTTCATTAAAAAAATATTTTAAAAAAATAGTAAAACAAAATATAGCTGCCTGCAATGCAGGCAACATTGAAAAAAATATAGCTGCATGCGTTCAGCTATGACACATACAGCTATGTATACAATATATATAAAAAAACGAAAAGGATAAAAAGAAAAGAATGAGCGGCTCAGTTTGGGCCCGACTTAGCTCACTAAAGCCCAAGCTGAAGACTCAGGTCGAGCCTCAATTTTTTAACCGAGCTTTTGCTAGTCTCGGCTCGGGCAAAAAAAGTCCGAACCATTTTTGCTCGAGTCGAGCATGAGATTCGAGTTTTGGTGTGTGGCTCAGCTCGTTGACATCCCTATGGGTGGATGTCCTCCCTTTTGAGAGCATTTAATGCACCGCAAGGTAATAAAGTCAAATTGATGTCTAAGATAGGATGCTTCGATTAAGGAGATGAAAACACGCATCTCCTCATCCAATAGATACAATTTCATATGTAACACTATAAATATCTCATCCTTATATCATTTGAAATGTATTCAACTATATTTTGTTTAAAACTATAATTCATCTCCTCTTTGTTTTTATAACTCTATATTGTTCGAGTTGAATGCCTGGTTTTATATTTTGATTTGTGTATTGTTGATTGCTTCTTATCATGCAATTCATTTCATATATGTTGTTTGCGCTCGAACATCTTTGTCTAACGTTATAAAGCTTCTCTCACACTCAAATCAAAGCATTTTGTGGACTAGTAATCCGTCCAAACGTGATGGAATTAGTTGTGCCCGATATTTGTTGTCCACATGTGCATACGAAAATCGAGGTCAACAATAATTAAACGAGATTTAAAGCTAATCCTATATTGATTGATAATGTGGGATGATGAGGAATTTGACATAATTGTGATGCTAGGAATACTACCTTAATTATTTAATTTCATTAAAAAATGAACTAGATGATATTTAAGTGTGCCTAAGTATTACATAAAACATACTCACTCCGTCCCAATTATATATGTGTTTTTCGTTTTTCACACGGATTAAGAAAGCTTCTTTAATGTCATTGAAAAATTAATTTTTGTCAAGATCATTCCTAATTCACCCTTTTTGATTTTCAATATGTAAAATTAAATTATTGTTGGAATTAATAAAGAATTTGAAGAAGAAGAAATAAGAGTTGGTCCATGTTTTCAAGAAGTGGAAGTGTGTTTGTTCGTTTGGATGATTTAAAGAAGTTGGCATATTAAGTAGAAAAAATTTAATAAAGGTATATTGGTAAAGGAACATAACAAAATATTTTACATTAAGAAACATTTCTATATATTTGGAATAAAAGAAAAATGAAACTCAGCCTATATAATTAAGATAGATGGAGTAATAAATAAAAGGTTATTTAAAAGTTCTAGCCTGACTTTTTTGCAAAAGTGCATCCGACACTTTGAATATGACTTTTGAGATCTTGCTTAGTTTGTGTGAGTTAACTTTGTACCAAACTTAGTATAGCCTCCAAGGTTTTTAGTAGATGTTGATAGAAGTTGATGAAATATGTGGTTGAAAAATTATCGATCATGTGAAATATGTAATTGGAATTAATTATTGAATTTGACTTAAATTTTATTATATTTTTTTAAAAAGAAATCCAGTATAAATCGAGAAAATTGAAAAAATTAAAATACATTAGCTGCAAGGCAGTAGAATATCTCTCTTAACTTATTAGTTCCTCTCTCTATTTCTTTCCATATTAGAACACCCAACAGTTGATTACAGGTGGGATTCTATTTTTCCTTTTTAAGCCAATCTCCTCTTTCTCATATACTTCCTTACTTCTACTCCATATTGGCTTTGGATATCCTTCCTTTTACATTGCCTCTATATATATTGACATTAGTGATCCGGTATCGCAATACCTCTGAGTTGGTGTTTGTATGCAATAGGAGATTCTGCTGCGAATTGTTTGTTTCATCTTGCTACAACTACAGGTCAGATTTTCCCATTAAACCCATCCTTTTTTGCCCTTTTCTTGGAACGTTCTTCTTCGTTTTTAGGCATATATACTGTATACACATATTGAACGTATATTGATGTTGGGTTATAGGAAGTTCAGTATTAGTATTTTTTTTCTTGGTTGTATGAGTTTTGAGTTTTTTCACAAGTTCTTTGAATTTAAGGGCTTCTTTTAAATGTATAATCAAGAATTGTTGGCTTCTTGTGAATATATAGGTTTTTACTGGAGAAACAATGGCACTGAATCAAGAAGAGAATTTGTCTTCTGGGATCAAGTTTGATAGTTTCTTGGAGAGATGCCAAAACACAGAAAGGGAAAATCCGAAAGGTTTTGATAATTTGGATTTTGATAATGTTTATGAAGACGTTGATGATTTTTTGTTCGATGATTCCTTTGAAATAGATACCAATTTCCCAGGGGATTTCTTTGGTGTGGGTCGCAACATAGGCTCTCTTGATGCGGCTATTATACGTTGCATTGAGGCTTTTGATACAGAGTTTTGTGGGTTTAAGACTAAGGAAACACCCGAAGCCATGAAGGTTGATGATAATAAGAAGGTTGCATCAGTTGGTTCCACGCTGGGCTTTGAGGAATGGTCGTATGAGGGCTGTAATGCGTTGGGTGGCAACATGGAGGATTTCCTTCCTTTCGGTTTCGACAAATATTGGAAATCTTCGTGCAATTTGGCTCATGAGCGGAAAGGATTAGAAAAAGATGGTACTCGAGCAGGAAAAGATTGTGCTAACACAAGTTCGCCCAATAATCCCTTGGAGTTGGATGTTAACTTGCCCAGAGATCCTTTTGGTATGGATTATTTTGAGTCTATTACGTGCTGGATTGAGGATTTTGGTTCAAAGGGTCATGTTTTGGAGACCAAGGAAAAACTTGAAGCTAAGAAGGTTGCATCAGNGTTTCGACAAATATTGGAAATCTTCGTGCAATTTGGCTCATGAGCGGAAAGGATTAGAAAAAGATGGTACTCGAGCAGGAAAAGATTGTGCTAACACAAGTTCGCCCAATAATCCCTTGGAGTTGGATGTTAACTTGCCCAGAGATCCTTTTGGTATGGATTATTTTGAGTCTATTACGTGCTGGATTGAGGATTTTGGTTCAAAGGGTCATGTTTTGGAGACCAAGGAAAAACTTGAAGCTAAGAAGGTTGCATCAGTTGGTGGTTCTAAGGATGAGTTGGGCGGATACATGGACGACTACATAAAATTCAGATTCGATAAATATTGGTTCCCTCGGTGTTATGCAGCCCTTAAGCAGAAATGGCTAGATGAAGATTGTATTCGCGCAGAA
The DNA here is from genome assembly GCA_903798355.1 of Fraxinus baroniana. NCBI lineage: Eukaryota > Viridiplantae > Streptophyta > Magnoliopsida > Lamiales > Oleaceae > Fraxinus > Fraxinus baroniana. Next base: position 6,654 of record CAIGRO010270261.1, read on the forward strand.
AAAGATGTTACCCCGCCAGATGGTCTGTTTTTTGACCTTGATTATCTTGGTTCGGTTGAAGTAGTTTGCAAATTGCCATGTGATGCAGTCCAAAACGATCCCCTGCCATGGAGAAATATTCACATAGACCATCCATTGAATGATAAGATCACGGACGATGACCTTCTGAGGATAACTAACCGGGCTCAAGGTACTCTTCACAGCCTGAGCCTTGTGGAGTGCAGAAAAATAACTGCTGCTGGTCTGAGGCGCATTTTTTTAAGCAATCCGGGGTTGTCCGAGGTCAGTATACTTTAGATGGAATTATCTAATTATGTATTATGCTGCCATTGCATTAGATTATTTCTGTCTTTTAATGCTAATCTTCTTTCAACGTTTATCATTCCAAAGATCTCCTTGTTATCTAATCTACATATAATATATAGTTGTTTGTGGTTTGTGGACCATCTTTTGTGCACGGGCAGATCTACAGTGGGGGCAATGGGGTCTGCTACCCTACGCTAAATTAAGTCCAAGATTTCCTGGCTCCGCCCCTGCTTTTGTGTGTAATTCAAGTGTAACACAATGGATCAATTTTTTATTACTGTTGTAGACAGTCATAGTAATCCTGTGTCTGGTTTGAGCTTTGGTTTACATTGCCTCTATGTGTATTGTCCTCGCCTCAACTTGCCTTATATTGCTATTAGAATCACAAGAACTTTGAGCTGGGATTTCTATATAATATGGCATTCTTTCTTGATATTTCTTCAACTGTCAGTTTCCAATCGACCATTTTTGCAGCTTAAATAATTTCTTTCTAGGCATTTATACACATGTTGATGCTGAGGTTAAAGCAAGTTTTGTAATTTTTCTGTTGTTCTTTTGGGAGTAAAGGAAGAAATTCTTTGAATTTTTCAGTTTTGTTATTGAATCTCATGATAAATAATTGGTTGCTTCTTGTGAATATATATATAGGTTGTTGCCATGTTGAATGGAGAAACAATGATAGTGAATAAAGAAGGCTATATTGGACATTTCATGGAGAGACGGCCAGGGATTAGAATCGACTTAAATTTACCTGCGGATGATTCTCAATCTGAGACCTCTAATGAAGATACTGCTGATGATTCTGCCTCTGATTAGGCTTATGAAGATTTTTTTTACCGATGATCCCTTTGGTTCAGGAAGTTTGCCCAATGATCGGTCTCAATCTGAGATGCCTTGTGAAGATATTGATGCTTTACCGCCCTATGATTCCTTCTCTATGGGAGTTAGCATTAGTTCGCCTGACGATTGTTCTAAGATTCTTATGGTGTAGATTGGAGAAAAGGCGAGTTTGCTGCATCTGTTTTGGATTGGGTTTTCAATTGAGAATTCTAGTTCAAAGACTCGTGAAGAAGGTTGATAATAACAAACTATTCAGCGATTAACTAACACGGCTTGACCCTGTGGAGTGCATAAAGATAACTGATATTGGTTTGAAGCGCGTTCTTGAAGAAATCCAGGATTGACTAAGGTCAATATCATGGGTGGATTTATTAATATTAGAATTTTGTGGTTCTGTTCAGAATTAGTTTTATCAGTAGCATTTCAACTGTTATACATTTTTTTATTATTTTTTAAAAGATATATAGACAAAACTAAATTTGTGTAAGCCATTTATCAATTCACAGAATTCTTCTTCGATCTTATTATCAACTATATACAGTAATATTTATTTATTTATTTATTTAATACAAGTAAAAAGATGAGAATACAAAATTAACTGAACATAACAGAGATTGGGCATAAGATGAAAAAATATTCAAAAATATATATTATTATAAATAAATAAATAAATATTATTTATTACTTTCATCGATATATTTATTTGTTGTTGTTGTTGTTGTAGTATTCTTGGTTGGACTTTTTTTCTTGAAGGTATGAATCAATTGGTATGTGGGAACCCCTCAGCTAGACGGACTCCTCTTAAGCATCCTCGTCGTCTAATCATTCCAACATTTTATTAATGATACAATAGAACCAAAACTCAAATCAACAAGAATTCTTATTATGAGGGCTCAAATATTCTCGCATCGCACAAGGAAGTGGTATTCAACTTACGAAACAATACTCAAACGCCACATATTCTGTGGGCGATTTTGTATGGTGACTATGCTAATTATATTCTCAAATATTAAACATGAATGCAGAAATGAGGAAAAAAAAAAATTGAAGAAATTGTTAATCGAGACTAGTGTTTAACACTATTGTCTTTAAGACAAATTTGTCACGCTAAGATGTTTATGGAGTTTTGAGAATTGTCCCCCAACATACAACTATTTCTACTTACTTTAGAAGTACTTCAAACGACAAGGAACAATGATCTTGAAATAGTTTTTCATTATCTACTTTGAATAGGTTTTTATGCAATAAAAACTTCGATTATGCAATGAATTTTGTGTAATACAATCAATGCATATGATATGTAATGAATTTAGACTATCAAGGGAATCCAATTTTTAGTGGTCGAGAGTTGTGGTTAGAAAGACATGACCTAAAATTCAGCATGTTTCACGAAGAGACACAACCCTTCAGACTGTTCACTAACCACCCACCATGCAGCTCAAAGCAAAAAATTAAGTGACTTGGCCGCTCGTTGCTTGCGAGGCGGTAGCTTGAGTGGTCGTCTTATATGGCCATTTTTTTCTTTTTGTCAATCTAACTTTGGACATCAATTTCTTATTTATCTAAAATTGGTTTTGTCAATTCAAATATACTACGACCATATATTCGACAAGTAAAATTAATTAGTCTATTCATACCGCGAATTGACTATTGGAACCTATCCGAATATTTGGCTGAAGTTGATACAAAATTAACATTTATAAACCTAATTATACCAATCCCGCACATGAATAAAAGTTTCCCAAAATGCAAATGATAATTCAGACTTTAGTAGAGAGTACAGGCGAAAAGATATTACATCAGGAGAGATAGCTTGGGCTTTGAACCTGCCTAATACTATTGGATTTACTTAGCTAATTAGTGAACATAACGTGTTGAACTATTCGGCCAATGTTGTAAACTAAGACAACAATACTCACACGATATCTTTTGTAACAATTTCGGTTCTCCTGGTTGTGTTTATTTTGGCCCTAAATTATTCTTCGATTTGATAAGTGTTTTACAAAATTCTTATAGAAGCAGCTCTACTTCACACTATAAATGATTGAGAGTATTTTACCATACTCTACTTAACTTATTCAAGTTATAGCAATCATTAAAAGTATAATTTAATCACAAACATTTGGCAAAATGCACTTTTATTATCACATGAATTGGTAGGAAATAATTCCCAAGTGCTTCATGGAATCATTCATTACTTAATCATTCTATTGAACCAAGATCTTGAGATATCCATTCAACAAGGTTGGATTACCATTATAAAGACTCTTATGTAGTAAGCTTTAATTCCGTTCTCTTCGATGGGAAATATATTTGATCTCTAATTAAACTTTTCATGAGTGGATCTGCAATATTTTTCTTGGATTTCACATAATCAATGTGTTAGGAGGAGATCACAATTAGCTCACACGAATCAACAATAATATATATGCTAAAAAACAGAAACCAAATGAATGAACTGAAAAATACAAAATATAAAGATGAAATAACATGTATCTTTTATTTGAAATTGCCCTCAGGCCAAATCATAAATTGTACAGCTCCAATCTCACGAATAAACAACTGTTTATACTCGAATCAAAACCCAAAGTAGAAATACAAAGGTAGACACTCAGACTAGACCTATATTTCACAAAAAATGAGATATCCCTTTGAATACAACTCACGGTTCATACAAGAACCAACACTCAAACAAGGAAATCACACAAGATTACACACTATTGAGAGAAAATCAGAAATCAAATGAGATTATTTGATTTCTACATAAGAAGGAGAAGATCTCCAGAAACGGCGCAGCAAGATGAGAGAAAATCAAAAGAGTCTCGAAACCAAAAAAAGTGAGTCTCAAACCCTAGAAGCCCCCTTTTAAATGGGTCACTCGACAGTTGCCAATCCAAGGATGTTGGAGGTGACACGTGGTGACATCTGAGGCGTCCAACAAATTAGGTAAATAAAAACACCTAAAGTCGAAATTTCTTTTTTTTTACGTTTTCTTTCACCAAGTAAACCAACAGAAAATGAGCTGGGCTTCAATTCCAGTTGGGTTAACACACTATGGCCCAATGGTCATTACATCATTGTGTCATTTTTCCCTTCAATATTCCACCTTGGCACAATGATTCATGTTAATCAGTGGTTATTCATAACATAGACATCATCAGCACAGAATTACAGTATCCACGATCAACAAAGTGCAACATTTAGCAAGGTCAAGCAGTCCAAGAATTCGTTTAAAGGTAGATCATTTTTACCTACATCAGCAAGGTTGTAATTAGTGGATATCTTTTCAAGTTTCACAA
>CAIGRO010270297.1:0-13853 GCA_903798355.1 Fraxinus baroniana
ATAGTATATTTGGACCAAATTTTGGACTTTGTTGCATATAAATTTAAAAAAATTGGTAAATAAATAATAATAATAATAATAATAATAATAATAAATTTTCCCCCGAAATTGAGGGGGGTCCGGGACCCCCCCCCCCACCTCGGCCCCTGCAATAGGGGGCCGTCACTTGACGATTAGGTAAAACTTTAGGTGGGTGATTTGGTACATGTAGCACTACTCATTGATTAATGATATTAATGGATTGGTCAAAGGGATTAGTTATTTAAAAGTTGAAGTAGGGAAAGTTATGATAACTTTAAAACGTGATTCCGTATCTTTGATATTTATATTTATTTTTGGCATTGGACTAATACATAAAGGTGGGGGGAAAAAATTCATAAGGTTGTCTCAATTGGGTAGTTGAAATTCAATTTAATTTCAAATTTCACAATTTTGTCACTTTTCATCACTAAAACCAGATGCATATCTTACAACACTATTCCACAGCCAAATGCAATCAAATTTCCATTTTTTGGTAAAATTGATTGTACCATGCTATAAATAATAATATTGTCTAATCGAACCACAATTATTATCTATTCATTGTATTTAATGAAAAGGTCCAATACGTTTTCTATCCTAAATTAAAATATTTGATTTGAGGCATATGTGCTTAGATGACGGCTCTATATCTATGAGATGAGCATCCACTCGTACAAATGTTGGAATAGTTTAGTTGATGCATTGTGGGGGTAAGGGTGAAAGAAAGTAGAATACAAATATTGCGAACACCAAGAATGAGTCGGAAAATTGGAAGAAAAATTAATTTTCAAATAAATTTGAACGGAATCAACTAGAGTCACAAACAAATAAGACTAGCTCAAGAGCAAGGACAAAACAAATGTCTAACATGATTAATGAATAACAACACTAACACACGAGAAAAGTAGTTAAAAATGTATTTCTAATCTTTTGATTTCACTCAAGTATTCTAAAAGACTCGTTTAGACGCTATTTACATCTAGACTAGTAAAGTCCTGGGCTCGATTTTCACGTTTTGTCACTTCTTACACCTTTTGCAAACTTAACTAAATTAACTAGCCCATTTCCTAGGGGGCATTTATGTCATAGAAAAATTATAAATTTGAAAATCAAATGATGCACTTGAAAATTCTACAAAAATTCCAAGGGTAATTACGTCCTTTCACTTCTCACTGAATATACCTATTTTCTCGGGGTAAATATATTCACAAAACAATTTTATTAACGATGCCACGTTAAAATTAAAATGATGGTCCTTAATATTTGTGCATTTTCATACTTATATTCTCAATTTTTTCGTCATATTTTAATTAACGCGTTTTTTTTTATTGACGACCAAAAAATTTGTTAGGATAGAATAAAAATATTTATTTGTATTTCACATACACAAGACAAACTATAGTTACGTATGTTTAACAAATTATTTTTTCATGTTAATTAATATTTGGTTAAAATTTGTCATCAAGTAAAAGATTTAATTAATTGGAGGTTAAAGATAAAAAAAAGTTGGAAATACAAGCACAAAAATAGAAAAAATTAATTAAATTTAAAATTAAAATTAAAATACAATGCAAGAAAAAACAGTACACGTGTCTGTCATAGAAAATTGAAAATAAAAGAAAAGGAAAATCAGAATTTTCGATAATCATCAATCATCCGCCATTATTTACTCTTAAGAGACCGATTCCACAGGGAAGCTTTGGAGATAAGAAAATATAAAAGGTCGGGGGCTTAAATGGCGAGGAAACCTGACGAGGACTACGATTACTTATTCAAAATTGTACTAATAGGCGATTCAGGAGTCGGTAAGTCAAATTTGCTATCCCGATTCACCCGAAATGAATTCTGCTTGGAATCTAAATCAACTATTGGAGTTGAATTCGCTACTCGTACCCTCCAGGTTTGATAATACTTTGACTACTATCACTTCTATTTTTAGTGTTAATATATTTCGTGGGAAAGTCAGGAACAGTTATTTAATGTTGTGTTTTCAGTGGCACGTGTTTATTCTGCTTAAATATGAGATGGGTTTTCATTTTTTATTTTTATTTTTATTATTATTGGATTAGAATTTTCGATCTATTTATTCATGGGGTAGTTGTTAATCGGATTGGTGTTTATAGTTTTGTTTATGTTGATAATCATGGTTAATTAATTACAGTTATGTTTAGTTTCTGTTTAGGAAGTGTGCGTATTCTACTTCTGCTCTTCAGTATGAAACGAATTTATTGTTGCTAGTTTAGAATTTTTAGGTCAGTTTGTGAATGTGGTAGTTCTTATTTGTATTGGTGTTTATAGTTTGAATGCATAATTTGTAAGTTTACAGCCTTTATATCTGTTTATGCATGGGACAGTTGTTAGCAGGATTGGTGTTTATAGTTTGTTTATGTTTATATTTATGGTTAATCAGTGACTGAGCAACAATTAGGCATAAATGATGTAGAAAGAAGACAGAAAAATATTAAATGCCATTGGTTGTAATAGTTTGAACTTTTTAACTTAAACTATGGTTTGTGATATAACTAGTTTGTAGAACTAATTCTTGGATTTTTATTACTTGATCAATTTTGCTACCATTTGAAATCCTGAACCTTTGAATAGAACAAAGGCCATTTATTTTCACTAGAAAAGTATGGCTCGACAAAAACGGAAAGATGATATGGAAGAGGCTTAGAATATGATTAAACGACAAACAAAACTTTACAGCTTCTTTCTTTCCAGAACACGTTGCTTTTGGGAATTGGTTTAAAGCTATATAGATAACCTTGCTGCTATTGCTAGCTACCTTTTTATTGTTGGGATGGCATACATCCCTTTGTTAATTCTAGATAAAGATCAAATCAGTGTATTATTGTCCCAAAATGCCGAATACATTTTAAAAGTCTGGGTGATGAAGTGTATTTTTTCGTGTTGTATGAGCTAACCATCTTAATCTTAATTCAAAAGATAAGGAGGTTTTTGTAGATTTCAAGTATTTTAGTACAATATTAACTTATAAAATACTGTTTTTATAAATAAACATTTTGTCAGTTTTTATATCCCTCAAGTGTATGAATCGTAGCAAGTAATAGAGTGGACCTATGAGTTCAGATATCGTCCCACGAGAACTACTATTTAACAATTGATTCAATTATTCCTAACTTTAATTTGATCGAAAACAAATAAAAGGTGTGTGTTTTATTTTTGTGATTTTCTAATTTAAAAATACTAAAACAAATAAAAGTGATTTTTTTAATACGATGGTTCCCCTTAATCTCAATTTCCAAGTTTTATACAATTGATTATGTTTACCCGAATGAATTCTTCTAATGTATTCAATTTACCTTTCTCAAGTTCTAATTGAGGCCGTTCGATAGAGATTAAAATCCAATTAAAATTGAAAATATAATCGTTAATGGGTCTCACTCCTCTAATAATAGTCAACAATAACGGCTAATTTTTCAATTTTAATCCGATTTTAATCTATATCGGACGGGCCCTGAATTTATTTAACTAATTCAATTTCATATCTTTATGTGAATCAATCTTAATTAAACAGAATTAGTGTTCTAAGAATTCATGTAACGACCGTATTAACTAGCATAAGTATCTTTGCGTTAAATTACCGGATTTTACTATGTGATTTAAGTCTAAAACTCATCTTTTGATTTGTAATAGATTTACAAAATCATTGAATATTTTGGCAAAAGAATTCAAAGTATTAAATTCATGAACAAACTCAACCCAACTCATGCATTTAAATAACTAGAATCTTGAATAAAAGAAATAAAATGTCACATAAAGATTACATTGTTCGCCCTAACTATGAATGTAGTTACTCGTAATAATGAAAGAAAAAACAAAAAGTATAGAGTTCATAATCAAGTTTTGAAATCTTGATTATGGAAAGAATTGAATCTTGCTCGAAGAATCCTCATCCTCAAAAGTCTTCAAACCCTAGTTTTTGCTCTTTGATATTGATGATTATGTGTTCTTTCTTTCCTCCAAATTGTGTTCTCTAGAGTTGTATTTATGCCTTCTTCAAGTCTTGAAAAAACTTTAGTTGAATTGGGCTTTTGAAAAAATGAATTGCACTTGAAAACCTTATGGCGACGGGCGGTGACTAGGTGCCATGTAGTGGTGTCGTGGCGCCGTGAATCTACTTTTTATTCCAGAGAGTGGGCGCATCGACGCCACTGCTGCCCCAATTTTGCTCATTTTTCAATATTTTTGTCATAAATTTTTCTTCCAATATCCGATTAAAATGATTCAAAATGTGTTGAAAGATAACTCAAAAGGCTACAACTTTTCTAAAAATAGCTTTTTTTCAATTCGAACGTTTATTATGTCAAAAATAGGTCTCAATCACCGACTAAAAATCTGGAACATACTTGTACGGTTGAAAATTGATTTGTAAAAATATTTTGATCATATTTCACTCTTTTTTTACTTCTAATTGCATCTAATCGATCCATAGCATTTTTGAATTTTCATCGTGAGGTTTAACACAAGTTTGAGTATTTATACTTAGTCCCCAAACTTTGGATCTTACCCTTTTTTCGCCAATTTTCTTTTATTTCTTTCAATTCCACTTTCTTTTATCGAGTTTCACCTAATAAACGAGTTATACAATAAATTAGACTAGGATTGTTCCAAAGAACTATTAAATGTCTATATTTTTTGGTCTAAATAAATGTATAAAATACACTTATCAAAACTCATCAAACATTGGACTTCCTGAAAATCCTTTTTTAAGTGTGCAGGGTTGTGTGCATGTTTGGAGTAGGTCGAGTGCGTATTTTTTTTCTTTATTTTCGGTGGTGGGGATGGGTATAAGTATGTTCCTGCATAAGTTAGTGGCGATTGGATCTACATATTGGTAGTCTGGTGCTTGATCTCTATCTTTCTCATTAGTACGAGTCCAGTAATTTGGCCAGTCTTCATACATTTGATCCCGGTTAATCTTGGTACATTTCATGCCTTCACCTAAGTTTGAAGGCATTTGATCTCCATTACACTTGGTACATCTCATTCTTCAACTGATCTGTTAGCTTTTGGTTCTCAGTATAGAGACTAGCAATAATGGCTTTTGAGTAGTCAGTACGTTCTTTCGACATTTAACTGAAGTTTTCTTATAGTTTAATTTTGTTCTCTTGTATTCGCTTGTGACTGCTTTTTTTGAGAATGGTATACAGATTCCACTGTCTTCGTAGCACTGTAGCTTTCAAGCCAACTAGCTTCACTCAGTTGCTTATAAATTTAAATTTGATAATGATAGGAAGATTATATAATTTAGATTTAGATTGCATGCTTTTGTACTCGTTTTAACTCATTTCTGTGTAGGTCGAGGGAAGAACGGTGAAGGCTCAGATATGGGATACGGCTGGCCAAGAGAGATACAGAGCCATAACTAGTGCTTATTACCGGGGTGCTCTGGCAGCCCTTCTTGTATATGATGTGACAAAACCAACTTCGTTTGAGAATGTGAGTCGATGGTTGAAAGAACTTAGGGACCATGCGGACTCCAACATTGTTATTATGCTTATAGGAAATAAGACCGATCTCAAGCATTTACGTGCTGTTGCTACAGAGGATGCTCAGAGTTTTGCAGAGAAAGAGGGCCTTTCTTTCATTGAAACGTCTGCTCTGGAAGCAACTAATGTTGAGAAGGCTTTCCAAATGATCCTTTCAGAGATATACCGTATAATTAGTAAGAAGTCCCTTTCCTCAGACGAGCCTGCAGCTACTAGCATCAAAGAAGGGACGACTCTTGACGTTGGACCTCAAGAGACCAACCTGAAGAAGACGTGTTGCTCTGCTTCCTAATGGCTTTGCCTTTTACCTCCCGATAACTCTCTCTGTTCAGTTTTCCATTTTGCAATCTTTCGTTTTGAATTCCTAAATTGTTAGTCAATTTAGAACGTTTGGCAGTTGATTGTAGAGATACTGGTGATTTTCTTAAACGATTTCTATACTAATTATCAAAGATTTCTTTCAGATGCTTCTATCTTTAATGAAGCCAGTGGATACAAATGAGATCAAATAAAACCAAAATGGGGAGAGAGAGAGAGAGAGAGAGAGAGAGAGAGAGACTGTTTTAACATGCATACTTGTGTTTCATAATATACATTTCCTCGGTAAAATCTGAAAATGGGAACTCAGTGAAGTCTGATAACATTCAGCTGTTCACAAGAAATACAAAAGAGAGAAGTTTATTAATAGACATTTACCATCTGTTTACATTCTTTTCAACATGAGATAAAACAGTTGAGAACAGTTAACCGCAACAATTGTTTTTCTGCTCAATTGGTCGACCCTCAATTTTAACCGTGCTTGCCTGTTTCTTGTTCGCAGCTGGCTGGTTACCCATTCTGCAAAAACCCTCGTGTCAGATACATAATAAAAAGTTCTCTCTTAAAAGTGAAACACTACAAATGAGGATCAAATAAGAAAATATTGGTTAAAATTTTACAAGTCTTGAAAGAGAAAAATTCAGAAGTTCAGATATTCATTCATTCCTCGTCACCATAATTTGTAAGCCATTATCTGATTATCATGATCTCCAACTTTAGGATTCAAAGCAATTCACTATCACAATTTGGTAAAGAATTTGTTCATTAACCAGATTGATCAAATATAAGCCTCAAGCATCTTCAATATGAAGCTTAGCGATTTGGTTAATAAAGTCACCATTATATTTATCTCTCAGAAAACCCCTTGAAAATAATTTCTAAGAAGGAATTTGTACAAGATATAAACTATCGGGTATTTTTGTTTTTGCGCGATGGAATAAAGTGGCTCCTAAAAGTTTTGTTCATAACAAGAGATTGTTAATTTGTAAAATATTACGTAATAGAATCAATTATTTCAAGTATACGCATACTACAGAAAAAGATAACACCATATGCCATAAAAACCAATAACAAGTTGATTAGTTTGCCTTACTTTTTCTTAATCTCGCTGGTCATGGTTAGGAAAGCCTGCTCTACATTGATAGAATCTTTTGCGCTAGTCTCCAGAAAAGGAATTCCAAGCTCATCTGCAAATGCCTGCAATTTTGGCGAAGAATAGAGAGATCAACGTTAGAAATTATTAAAATGTACAAAGTGGATCAGTTTTAAATATCCCAAATTGTAACCTGTTTACCGCATTTCACTTGTAGTCTTATTTAATTATTTTCTTTGGTCATGTTCAGAATTTGCAGTATCTTTGGCATTTTATTTCAACGCTACTCCCATAAAGAGTACAGCAGAACCTTTGCATTTTATTACTAATATTTCTTTTCGTAACAACCCCCCACCCCACCCATCCCAATACACACAAAATAAAGGCAAAACCAGCAAGAAAGGAGATATTTGGAAGTCCTGTCCCTGTAATCACAGGAGGTTAATTTCCCAACAAACAGATAAACATTTGGGAAACATGCAATTTTCCAGCATCGATTTAAGAATGAAATTATTGAAACCTTCAAAGCTTATAGAATACTTATTGCTGTAACTATTTGTTCCGAACCACAACAACATTTCAGGACTGATGATGCAGAAAGGTAAAAAGTACAAAAGAAGATTTATACAGGATTAGAACAATGGAACCTTTGCAGTTTGTGTATCAACAACTTTGTTCTCAACTAGATCGCATTTGTTCCCCACCAAAAGCTTGCATACACTATCGTTTGCATATCTATCAATCTCATTAAGCCATTGCTTAACATTGTTGAAGCTTTCCATTTCAGTTACATCGTACACAATCTGTTGCAATTATGTAAATGTGAGATTATTCTTATCATGAAAGGAAACAGAGCAAAACTGCATTGAGGTGAGTAAAGACGGCAAAGAAAAACTATTACTACCAAGAAATCAAAAAATGAACAATACTATATTGAGTAGGTGAAGATGGTACAAAATTATTGAAAGCACGAATCTTATCAAATTCCCAACTGATTTAATGACACTGAGAATAACACAGAACACATCTTTTTAATTATGAACTTCTATTTTGATGTGTTGGGAAAGAAAAAATTAGAAGTTGGCGAACAATACAAAATATTTACTACAAATTCCACATGAATAAGCTCTAATGAAAAAAAAATGGATAATAACAGAAACTAAATTTTGTCAAATAAAATTGAAATATTGGCACCTAGACTCATTATCAATATATGGTGAATCTTAAACTATATCAAGAAAGACGTACAAAATCGAAAAAACTATAACATTTCAAACTTTTACGAGGTCAAAGCCGATTCACAACATAAACAAAGAAAAAAACTGAAAGCACAAGGAGAAGATTCTCCATAAAGAGAGAAGGGCCATGAACTAGAAGCTTATATTGTAGTGAAAAGAAATGAGTGACCAGTTTTTGCCCATTAAAGAAAATAAATTGTTCATTTGCCAACAAATGAATGCAACATGGCATCTTAGTTCCTGAATGAGGAACTTGCCTGGCAAGCTAACATTTACCTTCTACAATACCTACCTATTGACATTCGTTCGTGCAGTAATAACTTTATGAACAAGTCATAGACATATACGAACAATAAACTAGAGATCAAATATCATAAATTGAAATCTTTCTTACAATTATCCCATGAGCTCCTCGATAGTAACTGCTCGTAATAGTCCGGAACCGCTCTTGGCCAGCAGTATCCCACTTAAAAGGCAGAAAGAAGTATCAAGTTAATTGTGGAGATTAATTAAACTTCTAAGAGAGCAACATGTAATATGCAGTTAGAACTATAATTCATATAATTAGAAATGCAAAATTAAATATTACCATTTCAGATAAGCAGGACACAAATATATCGCAAGTCCAATCAAACGGCGGAAATGTTAAAGGTGATCAGGCTCCAGATTTTATGAATAGTAGGAAACAGAAAAAGAACCCAAATGCTTTATCTAAACACTCATTTTTTTTTCTACTTACAAAATCTTTTTTTAACTGATAGCACCTATATCATGCTATATTTGCACTTCACATCAAAACCGAGAGAGACCATAGCTTTGGGGCTTGGGTGGGGTGAGATAATCATGCTTCGAACAACTACGAGAAAACCATGAGAATTTACGTCATATAAAAAATTTCTCCAAAGCTAAATATCCTTTTTCTTGGTGTATGATAAAAACTACCATCCATCTTTCTAAGTTTGGGTTCTTCAAAAATTTGGTAATAAAACCATACACATAAAGTAATCCCAGTTTTAAATGCATCTAAAATAAAAATAACCTCCACAGATTATCAAGTCTAAACAAAATGTTGAATGCTAATTTCTGAAATCCAGACAATCTCAAAAATTGCATGCTCTTATAAGTTATAACTAAAGTAGCACATACAGCTAACATAATATTCATATACATGTTTTTATAATGTTCACAACTATAGAGTAGTCATTAAATCATATAAACTCACAATTTGCAGCTTGATTGTCTTCCCATCTAGCTCAACAGTCCTAATTTTCTGCAGTAATTATGGATAATCACAAACCCCAATAAAAACAGAGCCAAAGACCTGAAAATAACTAAACTATTTTGTAATCTAAGCAACACGAATAAAGGGATTATGAGAGTAAAACTCACAAAATCCACTCCAATGGTGCTAATATAGCTGTCAACATATGAATCATCCTGAAAGCATCAAAGAATAGCATCATGTCCGCTATACAATTCACCCAAAAGAAATTTCAATAAAACCCCAGTACTGAATATACTAACCCAAAACTATTTCCAGAATCAGGTCACTAAAGAATATTGAAAAGAAACCCATTATAAAACTGATCAATTAGAGTGTTGAATTAATTAAGAAAAACGCTATTGTCATTAAATTAGTTATAGAACTGAACTTAAGTACTATTATCCTGATTCTTTACAACAATAAAAAAGTCCATCAAGAGAATCATTTGTTTGCAATACACACGCATAACCTTTTTTTTTTCAGAATAATCAAACAATGCATAACTGAGTTAAGAATGGAACTAGAGCGTACAGCGAATCTAAGAAGAAGACAAGATTTTCCGACAGAGGAGTCTCCGATCAACAAAAGCTTAAACAGATAATCGCTGCAAAAATAAACAACAAAACATTTAAAAGAAGAAAAAAATGAAAGTGAGAAATCTAAAGTAAACATCTGGGTTTTCTCATACTATTCGTTACTCATTTTTCTTCGTTTTGACTTTCCCCTTAGTTTTTTTGGGTTCAAATTTAAGGGTTCTGAGTTGAAGATGAACGAGCTATTTGTTTGTTGGATAAATCCTTGTTTGTTTTGTGTGAATGGCTATCTATTTCTTGACGGTTGATCCAAGCGATGAACTTTTTCTTATTTTTAAACTAAAAAGACACTCTCGAAGAAACTCAAAGTTATATATTCTTTCAAAATACATTATTTCAAAACTCATTTATAACAACACATTCTTCAATAAAATAATATTTTTCATCGTATCAATAATTTTTTCTTACTTTTTAATCAGATATTTCACATCATATTACTATTTAAAATATATTCCTTCTTCAATAATATCTATAAAAAATACTCAAATAAGTTATTTGTTTATTCATTTATTTATAGGAACATTGCAGTCAAGGTACCAAAACTTTCATTTATACCACTTATGGTACCAAATTTTTAAAAAATCGCAGCCCAAGTCCAAAATAACGTTTTCCGTTAGTTTGACCCAACCCAAAAATTAAAAATCTAATAATTTTCTTCAAATAAAGTAAGGATATTTGGACATAATACATTTCCTTTATCAAACAAAAAATAATAAAAAAATCGAAAAACAAAACTACCACCCCACCCCATCTCTTTCTACCCCAAAATTTTCACCGACACACACCCAAAAAAAGATAAGTCTGCGATCGGGCGACTCATCAGAACATATATGATCCTACACGTGCACTAAATCTTATTGTCGAAGACAGTATATATGATTTATTTCAGAGGCTTGGGTTGTCTGAATTTGACATTTCCGTATTTAATGGATATACTAAAATGGTATACCTCCATGTATCAGAACAAGATTCTTAATTTTAGCATATCTAGGATTTTAAGGTTGCAGTGCACATAGTTTTGATACTGTTAATTTAAGGTTCCTTCTCATTGTTGTTCAACTTTGTTCAAAATATATGAATTTTTCTGCTTTCTTCCTTGACTTTTACAGCAGTCCTTGAAATTTTTTTTCATTTGTCATGGAATTTGACAATTGACAAGCCCAAGACACAACTTTGCAATCAAACAAGCAGTCCATTTACACATCAATTTGAGTTGAAGAATACATATTCAGAACTTATACTACTAGCAAAACGCCAAAACCTTTGGACTTCCGACTGATATTTCAGTTCGAAAGCAAGTACCTCCAACAAGACATACTACATCTAAATTGAGATAAGTGATACAGAAAACCCTTTGTAGTTTTGGGGAAGAAGGAGATGGGGTGGGGTAGGGTGTTGTAGTTTTGTTTTTTGTTTTTTAAATTTTTTTTGTTTAATAGAGGAAATGTATTACGTCCAAAATATCCTTATCTTATTTGGAGAAAATTATTAGATTTTTAATTTCTGGGTCAACTGACAATTTTTGGGGTCAAACTAACGGAAATCGTTATTTTGGACTTGAGCTACGATTTTTTTAAAGATTTGGTGCCGTGTGTGATANTTTTAATTTCTGGGTCAACTGACAATTTTTGGGGTCAAACTAACGGAAATCGTTATTTTGGACTTGAGCTACGATTTTTTTAAAGATTTGGTGCCGTGTGTGATATAAATGAAAGGTTTGGGCAAAATCTGTAAAAAATTGAAAGCTTTGATACCTCGACTACAATTTTCCCTTTATTTATTCTTAGTCATGCTGACAAAAAAATTTAGGTGTCATTATTTATATCAATGATTGTTATATATTCATCTCACTTTAAATTCATCATTATTAAAATTTTAAAATTTTTTAAAAAAATATTATTTTCTTCCACATCAAATTCTAATATTATCCTCATTAAATTCATTCATTTAAATCCTATATACATACACACACATTTGATATATTCATCACACTCTAAATATGTCCTAATACAATTTCAAGATTTTTTTAAAAAAATCACTATATTCATCCAAACTTTAATGTGAGGTAACTCAAAAAGCAATACTTCTATGTAGAGCTAAAAGTTATCAATGGTGGGGACAAGACTTTTGAAATGACTTCGTTCTTTCAAAAATTAAAATAGAAAATTGATGAAATTTGTTTTTCATGTATGTCTTCTAATGGTAATACCAAATTTATCAAATTCACAATAAAACGTAATCCTTATTTTTTAAAATTATTATTCATATATTTCTATGTTTTCTCGTTCCTCTAATAATAATCTTTCCATTGTTATTTTGATTTCAATTAAAGATGATATTTTATGATTTTAGTTGAAGATGATATTTTATGAGTTTTAGAGTTTTAGTTAAACACAAATTCTAAAGAATATAAAAATGTTTAGAAGAATTTAATAAAAATAAATATTAGTAGATGAATTTAGAACAATATATTTTTATTTAATTTTATATATGTCTATTTAGGTAAATTTACATAAGATTAAAAACAAAATATAATTATCTTTTTAAAAGTGGATATATATAAATTGTGAACATAAATAGCAGCTCCCAAAATTTTTTATTTACTTATAAGTAAACTTGGTGAAATACGTTCTAAAAATTGATTGTTTGTTTGATGCGGTAAGTGTGCGAGTTGAACCTGAGCTTTACATCATCTATTAAATCAAATATGAACTTACTTTTGTATTAAAACCATATATAACCTCAAAAATTTATATTACATTCATATTGATGCAAATCCACGTAACAATAGTTGCTACGAAACCCACACAAGATTGATTCAACTCCAAGAAGGCTAAGAATCAATGCTAAAGCTTGATTCAAAAATATTCAACTAAAAAACTAACACAATAGCCGACAATATGTTGACCTCGTGATTACAAGACTCAAAAATTTCACTCGATCTGTTTGAACGCCACAAAAAATAATCTTAATAAATTCAAAATTAATTGGATGAAATAGATAGCCTTGTCGATTAAGAATGGTTTGATGTTTAAAATTATTATTGATTAAACTATAATCAAATATGCTATTTGTGCCTTTGTTAATTTTTTATTTTTGAAAAAAAGTTGCTTATCTATAAAGATCCTAAGTATTTTGAGCACAATAGTCATGACCAATTGTTGTTTAGGTGTAAGAATTTTTGATAGTTGGAGAGAGTTTCGAATTGGTAGAACTAGGTTATGAGTTGTATGTAAATTTCTATCAACCTACATTCTCTATCACTAAGCCCTATTGCGAGATGAGTTTGGGGTGGTCAAGTCGGTAAATGAGATTATCTAAATTGTGTTGATTCTATGCATGTTGAGTATATTTTTATGAAGTGTCTTTGGCTAACAATTATAAATTAGGTAATGACCACATGCAAGAGATCTAAGCCCCTATATAATTTTACTTGCTAAAAGAGAGGATATTGTACATGTTAAGCATTTTTTTACTCGAGTTAGTAAGTTTGTAGGGGTATTTCGAAACTCGATACCCTTTGATCTTTAAAAATCAAGGAGGTATCGACTTAAAACTCGCTGCATGGGTCAAGAAGAAAGCTTAAAGAAGTGAAGTCAATCATGAGCTATAATTTTTACGCTAGGAAGGAATCATGCATTTAATTGACTTGGATGCTTAGATAACTAGTGAGTTTGAATTACTTTGTACAATTAACTTGAAACGCTCAACTTTGGGGAGAATCGTCATATAACAGGATTGTTGACATTGTCGGTGAGACCCAATCAAATTAGAAAAGAAAAATATGTTGAAAATTCGACTAACGCAATCGAA
>CAIGRO010270307.1:0-16290 GCA_903798355.1 Fraxinus baroniana
GTTGAATTCTTTTGTTTTAAATAAATTATATAATTTTTTGAGTTCATAGTCAATAGCTTAAAAAAGGAAGAAAAAAAATATTCGTGCATACACGGAAGTTTCATGTACACATGGAGACACCGCGCGTGTCTCCATGCCTCCGTGTTGACGGAGAATTTTTTTGTTTAAATAGTAAATGTTAAAGATTTCCCACGTGGCACAAGATTTTTAACTCAATCAACCTTTAGGCCTAATCATACACTGATTTTACACTTGGTCATTTTATCAAACACCTTAAATGCAACCTATTTTTAAGAAATTAAGTTTAAAATCAAGCTACAATTTTTGCACTTCACAAACACAATCAACTACTCTACAATCTAACTAAACCCATACTCCTCGATCATTCAAATTTTACCTCAAAACAACAAAATATCAATATCAAATGTGCTGCAATTTTTGGAAATCATGAACTCCATTCACTGAGGGATGACAATGACTCCTCTGGCTTATCGACATCTATAGTTAATTAACTCGGATAATCAGGGGATAATTTATACCACTGAATCTTGCAGTGGTGAGAGCTACGATCCTAAGTATTTTCTTGACTCCCATCAGAAGAACTTGTACACACATCTGATTCCGATGTCCTGAGAAATGCATTTCACCCGTCACATTCTTCCACTTTCGTGGCATCAGGATGTGATACATATAATTTCAATTACGAATCAGAATACTTAAGCGGTCTAAGTTCAGATGCTATAGACTATGATGAAGGTAAGATGAGGTTAAAACTTCCAGAACATGAGAAGGCACTTCTTGACGACAATGTTGTCAATGGTGATGATGGAACATGAGAAGGTACTTCTTGACGACAATGTTGTCAGTGGTGATGATGATGATGCTTTTGCTACTGATCATAGTATGGAAATAGATGGTGAATGGTCAGACAAGACCTTTAATAGCGTACTTCATGAATATGAATTGCCCAAGGAATCCTCATCATCAGATTCTATTCTTAGTAGCATAAGCACCAGTAAGGAAATATCAATTACTACTTCGCTAACTATAAAGAGTTTACTTTTTGAATGTGATGCTGCCATCCAAGGTGGGAACTTTGAGGAAACATCAAAGATGATCAATGATCTCGGGTAGAAAGTCTCAATCCAGGGAGACACGACCCTTGTCTCCATTCTTAACAGAGACATGTCGTGTCTCTATGCCACACAAAGACACGACCCCTGTCTTTGTTAAAAACGGAGTCTCCGTGCTTAACGGAGCCACAGACCAATTTTTTTTTTTTTTTGTTTTGTTTTTATATCATACACATCGGATGCATTGTAAATTGCCTTATTCCATAATCATTCAAATGTGCGGGTAAAATTCAATTTCAACAATAACCAATTAAATGAACTAAAAACCCAAAAATACGTAGTTAAATCGAGTTTAAGAATGACAATGAATTGATGGTAATAGAAAATACCTTCACAGCAAAAAATCGAAAAATATTGAAACAAAATTGGCATTAGCTACGAAAATACCTTATTTCAATTTGAGCAATCTCTTTCTCAATCTCAGATGTCAGACGACGAAAAACTCCTACAAGATCTCCCCTTTAGAGAAAGTGAAAAAATCTGCAAATTCAGTCGAAAACAAAACCTAGAAGAAGAAACCAGTCAGGAATGTGACAAACAAAAACTTCTGGGGCGAAAAAGGACGACGAAAATGAAGAAGACGAAGAGGCTGAGCCAGGCTAAAACTCCAGAGGATTCGAAGAAGAATTAATATAAATGAATGGCTATATAATGACACAAAAAATGGGGAAAATATAATCCAAACCTGAGGTGTATTCCAACTGCACAAGTTTGCCAAATTCTTCTACGAGCAAAAAATCTATTTTTGACAGCATTAGCCTTGCAAATGGAAAGGAAGGAGAAGTTTGCAATGGGAGGTTGCGTGGGAAAATGGAGGAGTGGGTGGTGGCTTGAGAGAATGGAGAAGCAAGAATGGCGAATTTCAGGGAATTTTAAAAAAAAAAAGGATTTTTTACGACGATTGGAAATGGCGACACGTGTCCGCCTTTACTTTGGCTCTTTTAATATGTAGTGATATGTACATTACGCTTAAGAAGAGAATGTTATCGAGTAAGACACCTTCATTATTTCGATATCCAGTGATAAATGGAGCCTATATTGCACAACAGTATGAACACTAAACCGGACATCGATAAATTTAGCAGATTTGTATAATCACTTAAGTGTTACCTGTTCTTTCATCTTATCCTGGAAGGTTGAGGGCAACATGTTGAGAAACAATTTCAGGAACACTGGCAGCAAGAACTCCATGAATGGAACAATAATAAAAATTGCAACAGGAATAGACTAAAAATGTCGGCAGTTGTTCGTGTGAGTTGTTGCCTCTCCCTCCGGGAAAGAGTCTTCCCTCTAGCAAAATATCTGACATCAGCCCAATGTAGTTTAGTACCCAACCAGTAGTGCTGCATTGTGGATTTGAACTCATCCTTCCAGTGCCTCAATCTTTTTGCCCAATCCTCCCTGAATTAAGGAGAGCAGAGAATAACAAAAAAGACATTATAAGACTTTTTGGACTTCAAAAAGAAAAATTCTCAAGCATACCTGCTCATAGAATCAAAGGCCCTTAAAGCAGGACCAATCCCTAAAAGCATGGCCCACATTCTCTTCAGTATAGGTTTAGCACCCTTCTGGGATTCTTGCAGCTGCTTGGCTTTGACAGTGCTCAAACCTTCCAACTGTCAGGTCACATTCTTCTGGTGAAGCTTCCTTCTTCTGCTTCATAGCTTGTTCTTCATTTTTATCATCACTACTACCTAATTTGGGCTGACCCGCGGCAGCAGTGGAAAAATAGCATGCATATTCTATTGTCCACCTGGCTCCCAATGGGCATAGAACCCCTGATCTTCCATTTCCGTATCCCAAAGTTGGAATACAAGAAGAATTACACCTAAGAAATTCTTTTGTCAAACTATTTGGTGCTTCATCATTGCTTAGAGAATGTGAGTCCTCTTCATTTACATGATTGGTGCTTGAAGATGAATAGTTCACAGTCCAGCTCCAATTCCGTGAATAAGGAACCCCAGATGAACTTCCATGTTCAAGACTCGAAAACCATCGAACCAACCACTTGGGCTGATTAAGGGAGTCGAAAAGAAACTTTTTCCTTTGCAATATTGCTCTCAAGGCCATTATGACAGACTTCTAAACCTTTGCATACAACTAATGTAGCATATTCCAGCACCCTGTTTGATATAGGGTGATAGCCAATTTGCGTAAAAGCGTATATCACACTGCAGAGTACAGCTAGAATTAAACAATGCACATAAATATGCATCTCTATGAATCTACGATGGAAACCGCAAAATCAGGAAAATAACAAGCTCCTCTAATAGTTTTTTTTTTTTGGTTGACATATGAACCCGCAGTCGCTACCCATGAGTGCGCATTGGGTAAACCTCGCTCTATGTGTAGTAGCCTGCAAACCACACGAGATAAACCATACTAGGCAAGTCCGATGCGACGGACTCAACCAAGGAAGTGTTGGCAAGAGTGTTGGCAAGTAATTCGAACTCGTGACCTTCGGTCTCCACGTTCACTTACTCCACCAACTCGGCCACCCCGAAGGGATCTCTAATAGTGTTTTATAATACTTCATATCTCATGTATTTTTGTCAAATCTTCTGAGCTTCTATTTAGAAGGACTCTATTAGTCTTATCAACTTCTAGCTTCCCAAACTTTGTTTTCAATTACATTCCTTTATCATTTGATGACCTTACTTTCCTTTGAGTTGGGAGATTTCTCCCAGTTATCATGCATACGTTGTATAAATCCCGTCACTCTGTGTAAGAAATGTTAAATCAACCATAGCTTGTCAAATTGTTTTCAAACCATCCATTTCTACTGTTCACGAAAATATCTTTCGAATAAAAACTATAGCAAGTGTACGGTTCGTTAACAAGTAATCAAATGAATCTTTTGAATCCGAGTATCGTCCCACGAAAATTGATTAGTTCAATTCTTATTACCATGACCTTAACCGATACTAGAATAAAATGACGTGTTTGTTGTGCTGAAATTATAACTAAAATAATACTAAGTATACAATTACAAATTATTTAACTAAATTAAATACAAATAGCGTTGAATGTAAGTTGGAGTGTTTTAATTTATGATGAATGTACTAGGATCACATTCCCTATGTAATAATTTGTTTTAAACTTAGTTCTATACTTTGAAAAATACGGTGAAATATTGACGAATTAATATTCCTAAATTATTCAAAACTCTCTCTCGAGTAATGTCAATCATATTATCATATATGACATGATTATATCTTTATAACGGATGCGAACATATAAGAATGCATGAGTTTTTATGAACACTTAAAGATTCACATAGAGTATAGCAGTATATTTCTGTCTCGTATCGGATCCTATGACAATTTATATATGTTAAACCTATTTTCCTTCTTTCGAATGCATAAAATAAGTTACCAAATTCACACAACTAACATGCATAATAATTGTGGAGAAAAGAAAATCATGTAAATTATTCAATATTAAAAAACATGCTTTTGATGTTAAGAATGTAAAACTAAAAATTAAGAATTTATATTACATAGTTCATTGTTCTCCTAGCACAAATAAATTTAGTCTAGTATGTTATGAAGAAGAAAACACAAAGAATATTGAAAAATCGATATCACCAAATATAATTTTTGAATTTATTCTCGTGTTCTTGGCTTCGATCTTCATATTCTTGGTTTGTTCTCTGCTACAACAGTCTCTTCAAATGTGTGTGACATTCTGGACGGCTCTCGGGTTTTAAAACACGCCACATTTATTTCTATAGGAGTTACATTGAAATAAAGAAACCATAATTTTTCCTTCGGAACAGTACTATGCGATCGCATAGTTTTCTAGCATGCGACCGCATAGAACACTTCAACCTGGCCTTGGATTTTCCTGAAGCAACCTATGTGACCGCATAGGTATTTGTGCTAGGTGACCACATAGCATTAATAACTTTCAAAATCTTGCATTTTGATCATCGAATTCCGTTTCGCAATTCTTGACCTCTTTTCCCACTTTTTCTTCTTCCAATGTTTCATTATGTTGCTCAATTTGTCCTTGACATCTTCATGTCTTCAATTCCTCTTCCGGGTCATCTTTCAATTATTTTCATCTTGATCCCTGAACTTTAACTTTCTTTCGTTTTAGTCCTTTTTTTCATTGTTTCTTCTAATTTCCGCTATTCATCAATGTTATCCTGCAAAACACAAATTACATAGAATTAAACTATATTCCAATATATTTATCAACAATTGTTCATGTTTGTGATCAAAATAAGTGTGTAAAACACACTTATCATCTACCTTGTAATTTCATTACTAAAGTTGGTCACCGGTAAACTTCATTTTAAAGTGGCTTCATGCTGAATAAAACCATTGTTCTTTCTCTAGTTTGATTCCAATAATATTTTTCGAATTTTTCCACCTCAAACAGTTCCATCATCCATGCTAGTGTTGGAAAGATATCTTATGCCTAGCTCATTAATGAAGGAGCAAAAATCCATTTCAAGGTTTGAATCCCTAACCCCTAAAGCTAAATGGAAATCTTTTTTCATTTTTTTTTTTATTTTTGGTTCAATCTCTAAGTCCATATCCGATATATGAATTCTAAATGGCACATCATAAAAACGAAGTACAAAAATCAATGTTAGAATTGATTTTAAAATAGTATTTCACAGCTCAATTATTGTTCAATCTAGATATTTTAATTTGACTTATTATGTGAAGTTCACACTAAGAGCCTGTTTGGTACGGCTTAAAATCCAATTAAAATTGAAAATATGGCCGTTATTGGGTCCCACCCGTCTAATAAAAGTCAACAATAACGGCAATATTTTCAATTTTAATCTGATTTTAATCTCTATCAAACACCCTCTAAGCTTACTCATCAAATATCCAAAAATAATATCCATCATCACTAAAAATTAAAAAATTTACATAATCTACGAATTTCGCGGTCTTCTCAGCCACTGCGCACTTACACTAAGTATACGTAAATAATCCATATATACGTGAAGATAAATAAAAAACGTGTAATTCTGTAGAATATTAATACGAAAAATGACGATGAAAATGCATTAAAAAATGCACATTTGGTGGAACTTGTGCGATGGATAATATTAAGGTAGACTGTAATACGTAAATTAAACAGTATCATGATGATGTATAAAAACCTTAAGCTAGGTTACTTGACACTATACTAAACCCTAAAAATGATATTATCCACCAATACAAGACTCATAAAAAGGGCATGCAACTGAAACGAAATAATTTTACACTTACAGGTTTATACTCAAATGGGCTAGAAATCAGAAAAATCAAACTTGGAAGGATAGGAGAAAACTAAAACACTTCTCTTCCCTCATCATCACACTTCCTTGACTGTTCTATACACAAAATTTCGGAAGAAAATAAAACTTAAAAATAAGAATGACTCATAATGAACGTGTTCAAAGAATTTGACGAAAGTTCATAAAAGAAGTCAAAATCTCCGGAGAAAAGCATGCAACTGTATCCACATTCCACAAGTACGTAGATATATCAAGATAATCATAATCAGGAGCGTCGTATACCAATGTAATGGTCAAAATAGGAATAATGGGGCCGAACATCCTGCTTCAAGGGGTATGTAAATGTCTTAACTGGTCAACTACATCACAGGAACTGCTGATCCTTTGAATATCAGACCGGTGAAGGACATTTGCTTGGTAGCGATTGAAGCTGTTGGATTTAGTATCCTTAGGCACGAGCTTGCCAGAAATGCTGAAGCGTACACGAACACGGTGATCTATCGTCTCTGTTGAGAAGTTTCCGTGTATTTTAACCACCAAAATGACTTCCTTGTCCCTGGCATCTTCGCACCAACTGTTTTGTGGAACACCATCCACAAATTCCTCCAGCGTTTGGTATTCCTCACAGTAGACTGAAATCTCAGTAATATGACCCGGTTTGATTATTCCTGTTGCCGGATTGACCTGTTCAGATTTAAAACCAAGAAACATTTAGTAAGTTTCTATGGGATTCTTGTTATCCAAAGCTGAAGCTTATTGAATCATTATTTCTAAAACTGATCAACAAAAAGTTAATAAGTACACTATATAATCAGCCTAACAAAATCATGAAAGCCTATGTTTGGCTTATATTTATAAACGGTTTATAGACACTCAAGACACTTTTTATCTTCACATTTCGAGAGACCCCAAGTAAACTCACTTATTCAACACTCGTTTCTATCTATTTATAATTTAAACAATTTATAAAGACTTTCCAAACACGCTCTAAATTCATACATATAAGCCCCCGTTTGACCTCCATTAAATTTATAATACATTTCTCTTCTTTTTAACATATTCTCCGATAAAATAATATTACACATAAACCAAAAACTTTTCCTTCTTTTTCAACCACATATTCTCCAAAAAAACACTATTCCAAAAATTATAACATCAAATAATGGGGACCAAACGGGGGCTAAATGTGTCCTCTCCCAAACAGTTTAAACTTTTAGATGAGATGATTCAACATGCAACGTGAGTAAATAGGTCCTGAGACTAACACAGGGTACACAACAACTAAGTTGTAGCAAATTTGACAGAGCTAATAATGGCTATTGTTGTGCATGAAGGCACATAAAAACAAAACAAAGTCAAGATACAAATTAGCATTTACTGTTTGTAACTGCCTTTTAACCTCTTGCATTTTAATTTCAATACTTACCCTATATCAAATGAGCATAGACGGGACATAATATTTAACAGAAGGCGTCTGAATCTGTAATACACGTTGTACATTCCATGTGCTATGTGGACCATGATGAACCCAAACCTTAAAAGGTTTTCCTTCTATCCGGGTTTAGTCACACATTCTTTATTTATTGGATTTCTAATAGAAACCTCAATTTCAAAAGTGCAATCAAGAAATTACCTGAAGCCACCTGGGGAAGCCAAAAGAACCTCTAGTACGATGATCAAATGCTTGTCCATCCTCATTGATGGTGGACTGACCTTTACAAATTATTTCAAACATAGCTATGTCTTTCCCAGATTTATTTGAGATGCGCAATACAGATGTATCCTGATTCTGTAGGATTATATTGTTAGTGCTTACAATTGATTCTGGAACTTCAGATAATTCTTCAAGCAGATGCTTGATTTTCTTGTTTGATCTAATGATTTCACCAAACTCTTGTCTTCTCGCTGACTCATCGACTCGGGCAACCTCCACATTGAAAATGCAACGGACAGGCTTGTGGTCACTATCTGTCACATCCATGCAAGCTTCATACCTGTCAAAAAGATGTCAATGATGATGGAGTAACTAATCACCAATTAGAACACATTTATTATGATGTTCGAAATTTTAGTGCCCATTTAGGTACCAAACAGACATATTGATAAGGTCAATACCAGTCTACGGAGGCAATCTTCTTGTCATTCACACTCAAATAAAAAGCCATTGTGTTTTACTTTCTAATTTGTTACTCTCCCTTACAATATAAAATAAAGACTGTCTATCATGTTGGTTTTTCGTCCTCACTCAGAATTACGGAAATTCAATTTTATCTTCCATAAACCTTGTTCTTGTAAATTTTAAATAGTCTTCCAAACTAAAAGTAAGCTTCAAACAAATTTAAAATAAATAACTAAATAAATAAACAAGCTTGAACAAAATGAGGTACAATATCATATGGCCATATCTAATTTACATGTAGCTACATATGCTAAAATAAGTCCATAAATCAATGCATAAACACCGTATGTAGTTCCTGTCAAATAATCGGTATTGTAAATTTCTTAATGAAATTATGTACTGTATTGCACCAGATATATTATATTGATATGTGGAACAAGCTTTGTTCTTTACAATCATATTAGGTATCAGTTAGTATTGCTTAAAGAAAATTGTCAATAAGAGTGACGACTCCATTAGCTAATCTCATGGCATATATTCTCAATGCATTAGTTTGCATGTGAAAGAAAAACCCTTCTAAGACAAACTTACTGCAAAATTGAAGATACTACAGGACAGTCCAAGCTGCATGTAGATACTGAAGCTGAACGGCTATCACGATACAAAATTCTGTCACACCAGGCAGGAATTCGCTTCTTTTCACCAGAATCATACCCTTAAAACAATCGTACACAGATTAGATCTCAAAATAAAATGCAAGATAAAAAAATTATCCTAATTATGTTCTGTCAATTAATAAGGATTTCTACTAATTGCTATGCATTTAATTGTCGTACAAGAAGATAAATCCGAACACCTACTCACAAAATCTCATTTAACTGCTAAATTTGGCCAACATACCTGCTAAACCAGCTTGGTGTCTTTCAAATTTGTATGTTGGAGGAAATCTGATAATAGCTTCCCGCAACCCTTGGAAGACATTTCCAGCTTTCATTTCTGCTCGTAACTGATCTTTCTCTCTAAGCCAGTCAAAGCATCTTTGAGAAACAAAATCCCTTGCTTCATCATAAGATATACTGTCGAGCCGATAGTTAAAGTCTCCCAGGAATACAACCATGTCTGCCTCAGAAAGCTCTGGTATCCCATCGACGGGATTAATAGCCATACCCTGTACAGACAGCAGTATTAACAACATTAGTCTATTACGTGAAATTTTATCAAAGACACATTGTTATGGAATAAACAATGGAAGCTGCTACAATGAAACCTAGAGACTCGATAGTAATAGTACCAATTAAAGTATATACGTACACTTGTACTGCGTAGCATATGAATCGAAGATGATACGCCAGCTGCAACAGAAAGGACCAAGGGCAAGCACGAACTATAAACAAGCGGTAATAAATACATTGAGCAGGCAAGCAAGCAACATAACAATAGGTATCGCACCATACCAGCAGCAGCATTAAAAAGGTTAGACGGTCGACTAAAGACCATTGTTTGATATACGTGATCGAAATCAGCATTTCGGCGGCTAACAGCCTCTAAGTGTGCAGCAAAGTGACAGTTCACAAAGCACATTACCCGATCATACACTCTCATTCTCAAACCGACCGCTCCCTGCTCAGAGGAACTTAGACAAATTAACAATATAGACAGGAAAAATGTGTTATACAAACAAAAAGCATACTATGCATGGACCTATTCAATGAAAAACCAATGCAGTTCTACAGCAGATAATTGTGTGCACTTTTGCACCTCCAATATGAAGGACCAACCCCAAAAATTAGACAAAGGTGAAGTGTATCACAAAGAGTCACAAATGATACTACAAAAGTAGATGATGAAGCGGATTTACATATCTATATTATCTATAACGATAATAAATAAAAGATCCCATTATACTTGAATATAAAGGTACTAAAACTGGTGGGAATTCTAGAGGGAATTATATTTTACAGCTATAAAAAAAGGTAGTCAATTTCCATAAAACATTGTCAATAAATCATTATATGACATCAATAGTTGCTAATTCATACTCAAAATGTTGCAATATCATAAAATGATATATAGTTGATGAATTAGGTTTTAATTTGTTACTTGTCAACTTAAGCCTACCAAAAAAAAAAAAAAAAAACCCAATTTATACTTAAGTTTTTAAAGTTGATTCACGATCATCTATTAGAGTGGACAAACAAAATAATACCTTATTACCGATAGCACGCCCCAGACCACAAGGAACTGCTGCAACATCAATATCTCCAACATGGCCTCGAATATTGACTCTAACCCTAAAACATAATATTTGTTTATTAGAGATTGAAACTATACATCATGAGAAGTCCTATTAAGAGCCAATGACAGAAGGTACATGCATGCGAAATACTTTTTTGCCAGACTTGCTTTATGGAGGGTTTAGTTTTCCACAGTATTTAGTGCTTGTTTGCCTTTCATTATAATCTCATAATAATTTAAAGGTCAAAGTCAAACGTTGATTTTAACCGACCCACAACTCCTACATATAATTTAAAGGTCAAAGTCAAACGTTGATTTTAACCGACCCACAACTCCTACCTACTTATCCACAACTTATTTCTATCACACTATTACTTGTTACTAATGAAAAAGCACTTATGTGTTACAGAAAAGGAAGTGGACCAATCATAGCAAGAGAAGGGTAAACTGAAGTCGGTATAGCACACGCATATACATTCCACCAAAATAGAATCACTATCATTTATGCAGCCCTCAAAACAAGCAGAAAGGTTTAAATAAAGTAATCAACAATATTTCTCAAAATGAAGGGAAAAGTAGAACACTGAGAAACAAAAGAACATGGGTTTGTAATCCCAAATTGCTGACTTGAGAAGGGAAACCTTTATCAAGGCAATCAAAAGCAGAGAAAACTTATTTAAATTGCAGGTGCAGCATGATTTATTAAGACTAGAAGTTCAAAAACACATCCCATTTATGTTCAACTTCTAAATTATAGGATCGAACACTAATATTCCATGTGCAATGCAATACTAACCACACAGCGATAAGCAAGCCTGCCAACTGTCTGGAGCCAACGCGTGAAAAAGTAGCCCCTTCATCCAAGGTTTTCCCTATCATGTCTATCCACCACTGCCCTGCAGCACTACCCTCAAGACCCATCTGCATTTAATGCATTTTTATATTAGTATGGCAACGTTCAACTCAATCATCCCAAATTAGCAAAGAAAAAAGACAGAATCAAAGAACACACACACATGCATATATTATCTTCAGCAATTAACGGTTTCAAAGAATTAACTAACAAAGTGGCAAGGGAAAGTAATGGATGATTTGATCATTCCAAATATCCAATGGAATTATGTTTAAAGTTTCTGTCTCAAAATAAGCATAACATGTGATAAAGTTGAAGACAACCCCCATTTGATGCATATGCATCACAATAATTATCTGGGATGCACAAATATGCACATCTACTGGTACCGATATCAACGGCAGTGACTTGCACACAGAAATAGTTCTTTTACTATTCAAAAGTTTGCATGCAGAACATATATTATACTTCAAAAAGTTTCTGTACCGATAGCATGCCAAAAATCATATATTAATATCTCCTTGACCTGGTGAAAACACGAAGATTTACCACAAAAACAGAAAAATAAAAAATAAAATATTGAAAGAAAAGAGGTGTTTTACAGTTTCTTTAGCAGCAGACACTGCTAGAAAACCAGCACCCATTTCTACTTCCTGCAACCCGACAACGACGATATCAATGTCTGCAGCTGCAGAACATAGCCATGATATAAGGGAATCAGGAGATGCTCTTCCTTGTCCAACATTCCATGTTCCAGCCAATATTTTCAAATTCTCCAGCCTAGTATACAAAAACTCCTTCCCAGCCAACTCTGAACGCAGTATATTATCAAGTGGTCCAGGAGAAGTAATGCTCCATCCACGTATACCACCATGATTAGCCAAGGTGAAAACATAACCAGCTCCAACAGCTAAATCTATCAACGTACTACTATGAGCCACCCATCCTCCAAGTAAATTGCCGGTTAAATTCAACACCTGCACGTGCCCACTTACATAACCTACCCATATTCGTGACCCAAATGTGCAAAGGCACTGAACAGCAAAAGGAAGATACTGGAATTCTTGCAAGCGATTGCCATTTCCGTCCCACTGCACAAGTAATCCATTTGAGAATCCAGTCCAAACCATTCCATCAATTGTAGTGACCAATGCTTCAGTTCGTCGATTATCATCTCCAAAAGCTCCTTTTGCTGCAACTCGACGAACAGCATCTGCTGCTCCTAATATGGCATTACGGGAACGCTGAAAGAAATTGAACGAGTTTTGTGGCTTCTCCTTCAAACCAGATACAAACTTCATTCTCACTTCTTCCTCCATTAGAGAATCTTGCATTGATGACATGTTTTCAATCTGACCATCTATGTTGAACAGTTTCAGTAATTCCCTTGTTTGAGCATCCCTGTGAAAAAGAACATCGAGATAATTCAAGCCGGTAAAAATAATTGAAGGACTAGAAAGACAGTCCAACAACAAGCAATCTAGAAACTAACAGAAGACGAGTAAGAATCTTATCATGTAATGGCCCTGATTCCTTCTGATAACCCTTTCATTTTATTTTTACATTCTTATTATATATAAGCTTCACATATACCAAGAAATTGTTGTTAAGCAGTGTGTGTTAAGTAACGTGAAAGTAAGAACTCTCAAGATGCAAAATGGAACTGTCATACACAACAAAAGAGCAGTGCACCTTGAGACTATCCTTATAAATCATACTAACGCCATATTATTTTGGTGAATGATGCTGTGTAAACACCAAGCTTAAGGATTTACACCGCCTGGTATGTCCAAGAAGACTTGAGTATGAGTGAATGCAAATATGTCTGTGTGAGCATAGCATTTGGCATTTGAAGAAACAATCTTATTTCTGTACAAGCTATTAACCATGCACAAATGAATTGATTGCATTCTCAAACTTCAGTAAACTCTAAGTTTCAGATTAAGGTTGCACTGTCGAGAATTAATAGAATAGCGCAGACGTAAATATTAGATCCCATCTGGATCCAGAACAACTCGATTCAAGCTTACCACATTGCAAATGACATATAGCCAGCACTCCAGACCTTTGCTCTACAATAATCCGATATCATAAACTTGACATCCGAAGTGAACATGTTATTACAGGAACCAACACCATTTAGTGCAGCTTGGCTCCTCAGATCAATATATGACCTCTCTACTAGTAAAGCAGCCATATGCCTTTCTCCAATTGTTAGGGAGAGGGATTTTTCAATAGCTTCCCAAGGCCAGATCTTAATTGCACCACCCTCAGATCCCGACCATAAGTCCCCTAGATCAAAGAAAAAACTTAGAGAAGAAGATCATAATGTCTATAATATTAGCTAATACAACGTAAAATTTGGTATTGTTTATTGAGATTTCAATACCACAAGAACTGCAAAAGAAAAAAGGAAAAAGATGCCCAAGCAAACATGATAGAATTGACGGGAAGAATAGAATTCCAAGAAAAAGTTGTTGAAATTCCCAGGCAAAGCTGAAGAGCACCA
Source organism: Fraxinus baroniana (assembly GCA_903798355.1). Taxonomy (NCBI): domain Eukaryota; kingdom Viridiplantae; phylum Streptophyta; class Magnoliopsida; order Lamiales; family Oleaceae; genus Fraxinus; species Fraxinus baroniana. The sequence goes on from CAIGRO010270307.1 coordinate 14,092, forward strand.
AATGGTTGAGAATGTGGGCAATAAAAGAACATCATGTGCATTGATGCACAGTAATAGAGTTATCCATATTCTTGAACAGCTATATTTTACTCTTATACAAATGAAGTTTATGAAGGCACCAGAAAAGGGGGCACAACCCAAATACACTATCAAAGCATTTTCGAGCCTTTCTAATAAAACATTTTCATCAATTATGCTGATAACAGAGTCATGACTCTTACTTGTGCTCAAGGATCCAAAGACAGAATCTTAGTCTTCCCATTAAAGAACCTTTGGTTAAATCCCAAATTTTCCTAATTGACTTAAATCAAAGTCTGACTCACTCAATTCTCATACTAAACGTCGAGATCAATGTTCTGCTGACATTCCTTTGCTACTCATTGGCATGCATAATGCATTCAATTACCAGACCTCATAGCAAAGATAATCCAGAAAAGAAAAAGAACCTAAATAACCAACAAACTAAAATCAATTTTTTACTTACCCCAACAATAATATCGTCAGCCCCAAAAACTTTTGAGAATATGTTTCACTACAAAAAAATATCCTAAAAATTGAAGAAGCTATCATCAGTCACCTTTTGCCCTAAACTAAGAGTCAGGATTCAGTAATTGAATGCACTCATGTCGTCCTTTACCGTTGATGTAATAAAAATGGGTGGAATACAAAATATTACTAGAAAATCCAAGATAGTGAGATACCATAAGACGTCATGGTCATGGAGAGAACCGGCCCACGATGCGCCTGCCATGAAAGTGCCTCTTTGAACCCACTTCTATTAACAGTATCATTCCCATTTCCATTAAAATCCATCATCTTCCAACACCTAATCCTCCCATCTTTATGCCCACTCCACACAACTCTATTCCCAGCATCCCCAACCACACACATCGTGGCTGGGCACTGTACAGACACCCAATACCTCACCGTCCCCTCCTCCTCCCCTTCCTCCGCCCCACAACCATATATCTCATTCTTCAAATCCCAAACCCGGATTCCACACTCCGAACCTGCCCATAACTGCGGTCCACTGTCATCATTCACACAAACAATGTTCCTCAAAAAACACCCCACTTGGGTTTCTCTCGATGGGTGTGGCCTTATCTCCAGACTTGGCGGCCGGCCCGGGTGCACAGGGGCCCTCAACGGCGGCTTAAACACTCCACTCCCCCCACCGGTCCCAATAAACTCCGGCAACGGCTGGTTCTTACTAGTATCCGGTGATGACGAAGAAGAAAGCTTCCTATCAAGAAATTGGATCATGTAATCCAGCCGTTTCTGAACAGAATCATTCTGCGATGATCCCCGAACGCCATCATCCTCATCCTCAGAGGATGAGTTGTAAAACCGGTCGAAAACTTTAGGGGTTTTTTGGTGATTTGACGAGGCTTCATCAGGGCTGTATCTCGTGGGGTTAGTATTGTTTCTAGCTTCATCTTCGTCGTCGTCGTCATCGGAATTGACAGTAAACTTCTCAGAGTATGAGTGAAAATTGCGGCTATGGTGAGAATTTGTGGGGAATAATTCATCGTCGATCTGACCGTCCATTGCTGTATGAAGTAATTACGAAAAAATCTTGAATTCCTACGAAATTTCGGACAGAGAATTTTGGCCGAAAGAAATGGAGATTTTTTTATGTTTTTCTTTCCATTTCTTTCTGTGTTGTTATGTCGTGGGGTGGGGTGGGTTGGGTTATGGAAAATTTTCATTGTCGGTCACCCAACTTACGAGTTTATTTTAGTTTGATCACCTCACTTTTTAATCGACGATTTTGTTGTTATTAAAAAGATAGAATTTCTGACCTACATATTACCACACAATTTATTTTTTTTTTTTGTGTGGGAAAGATGATAAATTTCATGTCGGGTTACAAATTTAATGGACAATTAACGACTATTATAGCTAAAGNTCATCCTTGAGACACTACATTTGAATACAAGTTAATATACCCTACGTATATGATAATCAATAGCCACCGAAGCAATTAGAGGTGGAAGTTCAGTATCTTGTACGCATGATCCACCTTTTTGTTTATTATATATGCGAGAGAAAGATGATTAACAATTCATCTAAAAATTTAATCCGTTAATGATGAATATAGTTACTTATATATTCGTCCTCAATACGTTCCTTCACCTACAGACTAAGTTCTTTTTTAATTATCAACTGTTCATATGCGACCTTTTTTTTTTTTTTTTT
>CAIGRO010270310.1:0-14526 GCA_903798355.1 Fraxinus baroniana
ATTTTGGTAAAGTAAATGTATGATCCATAAATTTTTCCCCCAAAATAACACCTACAAGTTAAAACCTTTTCAATTCTACAAAGTGGAAAGTTCAAAGTCAATGAACTCATGCTATCCGCTCAATTAGGGCTCCTTTAGGTATTCCATTCTCCCGTCATGTACGGAAAGGAAGAAATAAAATGACCACAATTTTATGTATTCACTTAATCCTGTTAGGTCTATGTGCTTTTCATCCAGCTATAAGCCTATAACAATGATTAATAAGTAAGAAACGGATATACTGCGAAAAGTTATATAAAAATTATTAATTTATTATTATAGATTCAATATTAACTTTAAAAAACTATTTCATACTAACAGAATAATAAAAATATCACAATCAATCTATTATATTGGAAAAATGTGATTAAAAACGAATTTTTAAAAAAATTGAGACTCAAATATGCTTTCATCCTACAATAGGAAAACCATTTGAATTTGGGTTCACGCCCACCTTTTTTGTCTGTGCAGGCTGGCCCACGGCCATAAAGCCTAGGCCCAGCTGTGTCCTTTTTTCTACTTTGACAGCATTAAATAAGCGGTTGATGGTGCCTTTCTGAAGAAAACCTTAGCCCATTTGACACTCAAAATAACACCTACAAGTTAAAACCTTTTCAATTCTACAAAGTGGAAAGTTCAAAGTCAATGAACTCATGCTATCCGCTCAATTAGGGCTCCTTTAGGTATTCCATTATCCGGTCATGTACGCAGTACGGAAAGGAAGAAATAAAATGACCACAATTTTATGTATTCACTTAATCCTGTTAGGTCTAGGTGCTTTTCATCCAACTATAAGCCTATAACAATGATTAATCTCTTAATTTTTACAACCCCTCTTGGTGTATCGAATTTTTTTACAGAAGTTGAACAGACAACACACATATGATGGAGTCCGCACAATTTTTTTTTAAAAATACATGTGGGGCCCGGCCCCTGTGAATTTTTATTTAAATGACAGTTCCAAAAAAATGTACTTCTGCATCAAAAAGAGTTGCCAAACAAGCCTGTATAACTCTTTCATGTAAAAGCAGCCTGCTCTAGGTTCAACTACAATAGAATCCAACAAATTCAATGTAAAATATGCTTCTATTATATTAATAAAATACTCCCTCTCTTTTCAATAAATTATGTACATCATCAAGAAACTGCGCAAGCTAACCTCAAAAGGTTACAGTCTCCCATTGTTTACACCTTCTGATGTTAATTCTCATTGTCCCATGATTCAAACTTCTATTTATATCACAGCACTGTCTTCGGGTTCCCTACATATTAATATCCGTTAGTAACTAAGCCTCCATTTTCCAAATTTATATGTGATTTATAAAGAGGAATAGTAGTAGTCACACAAAATGTGTGAATACTAATGAGTAGTAATTATGAATGTGGTGTTGTCCAAACGAAGGCTAAATATGATATAAATAATTGCCAAAGAAATACTATGATTAGAGAGGGACAAACCTCGTTCCATTCTCTAGGATCCATTTTTGATGCTGATACTATGATGTTTTCAATAGCTGCTGCAGCATGCTGTGACCTGCCACACTTCTTCACTGTATTGACCATAAATTTCTTATAAGTAGTCACTGTCTTACCCTTCCCATCGTCATTGGCCGTGCTCAAAAAAAAGACAACAGGCTGTTTACATGGATCGTCGCTCATTGCACGGGTATTGAATTCAAAAGGTCCATCACTCCAACTCCGCCATGTTTGGAACGTTAGCAATGGCATTTCCAACTCCTTTGCCGTCAGCAGTGTAGTGTATATCTGCACGGTATAGCCCCACGATATGGACACGGACCATTCGTGCTTCCGATGGTAGCAGAAGCATTGCTGCAATGTTCGGGCTGGATCGAGTCGGTATGCTTGCATTAGGGTTCCTAATGCTTCGAGCTGAGTTTGGTTTGGAAACAAAGGCTTTACATAATCAAGGTGATGAAGAGATACTATTGGTGCCCTAGGGTGTGCTGCAAGAAGACCATAGGGGTCGCCTCTTATATCAATCTGAAGAAATTAAGAAACATCTGTGTCATAAAATCTAGAAAGGAATAAAAAAATCTTAAGAAACACCATGCAAATCACATCTGGTTAACTCCAAATGAAATGGTTCCTTTGAGTACTAATCCACTAAAAATAGGATGAGACCTATGGCCCAGAGGATTATAACACGAACTTTGCTTCATTTCATGTACAAAAGCCAAACCCACAGAATTTCACCAGAATACACACAAGTGGGTCCTGCACTTTTTTTAAAAAAATACACGGTGACCCACAGAATTTCACCAGAATACACACACGTGGGTCCTGCACTTTTTTAAAAAAAATACACGGTGGGACCAGTTCATTGTGAGTTTTCTGGTGAAATTCTATGAGAAGTTTCCTTTACACGAGGGAAAGCTGCTATAACACACAACTAGTTACAAACGATGGTGTCAAGAATTTGAATCCTTCTCAGTAGGGGACCAGCTCGATATGACTTTTTATTATTTTTTATTTTCTTAGTGAATTAAAAGAAAAAACAACTAGTTACAAACGATGGTGTCAAGAGTTTGAATCCTTCAACATAGGGGACCAGCTCGACATGACTTTTTATTATTTTTTATTTTCGTAGTGAATTAAAAGAAAAAACTACTAGTTACAAACGATGGTGTCAAGAGTTTGAATCCTTTTCAGTAGGGGACCAGCTCGACGTGACTTTTTATTATTTTTTATTTTCGTAGTGAATTAGAAGAAAAAAAGTTAATTAAAATTAAGTTAGGCCCATGGGTCACCTAACCTAAGATGACCAGACTGGTAAAATGTCGCATTCTAAATGTCCCGTTCTACACCTCTTAATCACACAGAATGTAGTTGGAGTTAGCAAAGATGGAAGTCACAAGGTTGCCGTCCAAAACTAATATTTAAAAATGGTGGAATTAGCATTATAGATTTTATGTGTGAATGTAGACAGTTCTTAGTCAAGGGTATTAAGAGCATAGATTAAGGAGCGTATTTAACACGCACACCTTTTTCCTTAAAAGTTAACAGCTAATTTGTTGCGCTTAATTGCATCTTAATTACAATTAAACCTCATTAATGACAAAACTAACATAGAATACAACTTTTTCCTACATTAACAAGGTAATATTAAGATTCTTCAACCAATCAACGTACAGGCACAGCTGAGGACAAAATCAGGAATTAAAATAAAAATAAAAAAAAAACGTGAATTCTTATGAACGAAGGAAATATTATATGCGGTTCCCTATACCTATACGTGGCACAAGGTCCGTTAACTATGTGTGCATCTGACGGCTGCAAACCACGTCTATTACTCTATATCCACCACCCACGTTTGTCGTATTAGACTAACCAGTACTTATCCAACAAGTTTAAAGCATAACGTTGTACTTGTACTAACAGTGAAATATTCACCAGAACAGTTTAATAGAGCATTAACACTAATTAATTTTTAATTGCGTACGAACCAATAAGTTGACACGTGTAACGTACCTGGTGGAACCCTGGTTCTTTTGTAAGTCCGATTCCAACCTCGCCGACACAGGCCCACACCCGTTGATCTGAGCCGTAGAAGTAGTGGTACCTATTAAGGCAGCCGTCCATTGTTCTAACTAGCTCCGCCGCAAGCGGGTAACTAATGGCGAAACCTCCACCGCCAAACGCCATGTCGTGCGCATGCATAACGTTCTGTTCTACACTCTCCGAACTCCCTCCGATGTAGTACATCCGACGGTGGTCGTACTTTGCCAAAACCGTAACAAGGTTATCGGTGAAAAACACCGTATCATCATCGCCCATAACGAACCATCTCACGTTCGGCAACCCGACCCGGACCAGGTCCGAAACCACACGGGCTATTCGAACCGCCGAGTCGGAGCCTGACGAGTACTTGAACCGGGTCCAGTCGGAGGATCTCCGATAAGGAATTGAATTATCATTCCACAGGGTTTTGGTGTCGGGTTTTTTGTCTAACCAAACATAGCCACGTGTTACATTCGGTTTCCACCAGAGCTCCGAATAGCGTTTCCGGTCCTTCCACGTTCGGATCGACCCGCCGATGCCGAACGCTATGTGGGAAATGTTTGTTGGGGAGTAATCAGAACTGACTTGGACAACGTTTTGGGTTCGGGGCAGGTTGTCAAATTCGGGGCATCGGAACCATACGGGTCGAGCCTCTCTGTGAAAAGCCGAATACATAAACAGGGAAATTGAAGCGACCATAGAGATTACAACAGCAACCTTCAACAAAGATTTCAGAAAGTCAATTTTCCTCTCCGCTGAAATTGACTTCAACGCGTTAAACGGATTTTGACCCAAATGCTCTCGTATCTTACTCATTTTTTTAAACAGATGATCAAATCAAAAGAAACCCAGTTTCTCCGTCAGATTTGTCAGAGAGAGAGGAGGAGGGTTCTTAGTTCTTTGTAGGTGACAGTGAAACAGAGGAGAATTTAGTATTGGGGCCAAAGTAGAAAACGTATTGAATTAAATGGAGGGACAAAGTTGGTACGTGGCATTCATAGTACATAGTACTGAGGTTGTCAAGTCATAGCGTTCTGTTTGGGCTGCAACAATTTGACGTATAATACAGTCAAAACATTTTTGGTATATTATCTAAATGGAATAAGCCATTTGTACCGTTTGGGGTACATGTAGCAAAATCCTATCTAAATACATATCTAGAGCCTCTTTGATTTAGATTTTTTGGAGGAAGAATTGATTTTAAATAGTAATATAATGGGAAATGTATGATTGAAAAAGAAGAAAAAAGTATTGATGTGATGTAAAATATTATTTTATTGAAAAATATGTGATTGAAAAATGAGAATTGATTTACTATATAATTGTAAAATCCAAACCAAACAGGCTCCTAATATCTTTTATATGGGACAAGTGAAGGCCTGACAGAGCTGATGTGAGGTGGGGGTGATTGTTTAACTTGGGAGAGATTTTTTTAATAAGGTGGGTCCCAAGTGAGAAGAAATGCTCTACCAAACCTTTTAGAGTAGATTAATTCTTCATATGGGATTGTCAACGCTCCCCCCAATAGGGGGGCATCGAGTGTCCATAATGGACACTCTAGGGGTACAATTATATACTCATAACATTTTCCCTTTTATATTTCTAGTCGAGTATCTAAAATAGAATTTTTCATAAATTTATCACTTGTAGAAACCTTCTTTAATTACCTAAAATTGTAGAGAATCACATTTTATCCTATTATTACTATGAAATAGAATAATAATCATTTTTCTTTTTTAATTAATTCTTTAGTTGAATGTACAATATTAATAATCTATTATTATCTATTTGTTATAAAGCTAAAAGAATAGAATAAGAGAGTTGAGAGTCAAAATTGAAATGTATTTTGTTAATGTCCTATATTTTTGGTATCGCTCAAGTATTTTTTCAAGAATTTCGTAACTACCAAGTAGATTTCAACTCACAATTTCAATGGTATGTAACGCTCAAAATTCCAGGATAAAAATGATAATTATCTTTTACACAATTTTTGACAAACCCCTGATATTTTTGGTCCTACATAGATTTGGTAAGATTGGGCTTCCGTGGCCCACGTTCAATCATGGTAGGCTGCTACTTTCCTTGTGAAAGCCCAATTCTCTCCCAAGCAGAATGCATGACCAAGTGTCCAAATCCACTACCTCCTTCTTCTTTCTTTCTCGTTAATTGTATAAAGGAATACAATTAATTATTTACATCATAAAAAAATTACTAACTCTATCTAATTAAGAATTTTTTTTTTGAATTAATTTATTTGTAAAAAGCAATATAAAAAATGGTCAAATATGTTTTGCCTTAAAATTATTGAACTTTTGCTATTTTAGACTCTATTAAACATATTTGTCACAATAAGTGTTCATGTTAGTAATATTGTATAGAGAAATGGTTGTTTCCCGTTTGGCACTCATTTTGTTTTATTCTCATTCTCATTCTTTTTCTCTTTCTTCATTTCAACCATATTTTATCAATAAAATAATATTACACATAAACCTAAAAATTCTTCTTACTTTTTAACCACACATTCTTCCATCAATCACTATTCAAAAACACATTCTTCCAAGGCAAGTGATTTAACACTTTCTCCTTAAGACAAAATTGCTCTGTAATGCTGCTACGAATTATGGCACTTGTCTGTAAGATACAACATATACAATTTGTGGTAGAAACACTTCAAACCACATGCAACAACGAACTCAAACGAAATTCTTCCGTCTACAAGGAGATGTTTATTGAAACGATTTTTAGAGGGTTTTTTGCAAGAGTTTTTGATATAATGCTCAATGTAAATGATATGTGATACATAATGAACGTCCAAAGAGTCCTGTTTATAGAAGATAAGAAGTTGTGAGGGAAGCATCACGCTCCAAACTCAGAAACCTTCACGAAGGAAAGCATCCCTTGCTGTCGCTGGCCTGTCACGACATCTCGCTCAAGCGACAGTAACACACGTTCTCAGAGACTCTATCGTTCGCTTGTCGCTCAAGTGCTAGACGAGCGATGGAGTTAGGTAAATTTTTTAACCAGTTTTTCCTCTTTTTTTTTCAACTTTGGACCACAATTTCTCATTCATCCGAAATATGACGATCTACTTAATTATTAAAATAAGTTAGTCTATTTTTATTTATAATTTGACTGTCGAATTAAGTTCGAATATTTGGCCGAAATTGATATAATATCACTTTTCAAGTTCTAACTAATTTTTCCCATCTTTAAATCAAATTTCAACAATCTCCCACATAAATGGAAACTCAAACATGCTCATGCTATGCGAGAATATAATGCATTATAAAGAGAGAGCAAAAAACACCGCGTCAGGTAAGGTAGCTTCCGACTTTGAACCTTCCTTAGTGAATTACTATCGTATTTACTTGGCTAATTGGTGAACGTGGTATCTTAAACCATTCAGCCAATACAATCATTCTCGTACAGATGTCTTTTTTAAATCGTTCATGGTTCTCATGGCTTAATTCATTTTTGTCCCGAACCACTCTTGAGTTTCATAGGTGCTTAGAAAATTTTAGCATTGAACCATTTTTGTTGAGGTGGCCCCACCTCACTTACAAAAGTGGCCTCATATTAAGAATATTATGCCTAATCCACTTAACTTAATCAAGATATATGAATCATTAAAATCATATCTTATCTTTTAAAATTCTACAGAAGGTACTTTAATTATCATAGGGAAACATTTTTCCCAAGTGCATCATTAAATTTTCATAACTTAGTTATCCCATTGAACCGAGATCTTGAGATCTCTAATAAAAAAGGTAAAGTTACCATTACAAATATTCTTATGTAGTAGGCTTTAATAACATTTATTTTGATAGGCAACGTACTTGATCCCTATGTAAACCTTTCGTAAGTGGATTCGCGATGTTCTCTTTTGATTTCACATAATCTATGGAGATGATATCATTAGAGATCAATTGTTTAATGGTATTATGTCTAGACTTACCATTATATATGGTGTTTTAAACCCTTCCAATAATCAATTGACTATCACAATATATACTAATTGCAGGTATTAGCTTAGGCCAACATGGAATATATTCCAAGATGTTACGAAGCCATTTTGCTTTACAGCTTTGTCTAAAAGCAATAAACTTCGATTCTATCGTGGATCAAGCTATACATATTTGCTTTATCGACTTCCATGATATATCAACTCCATCAATGGTAAATACATAACCACTGCTAGACTTAGAATCATTCATGTTGGATATCTAATTCGCACCACAATATCCTTCCAATACTGCGAGGTATTTTGTGAAGTGTAATCTATAGATTAAGGTATACTTCAAGTACTCAAGAACTATTGTTAATGTATTCCAATGATCATGACTTGAATTACTTGTGAATCTACTAAGTTTATTCATAGCAAATACAATGTTCGGTCGATTACAGTTTGTAATATACATTAAACTGCCTATAACCTGTGAACACTATGGTTGTGATACACATTTACCTGTATTTTTTTACTAAGTGTAAACTCGTGTCATATGGGTTTTCGCAGGACTTTTCTCAAGTGTATTATACACTTTAAGTATATTCTCAATGTAGTAAGATTTAGAAAATATAATTTCGTTCTATGTTCTAGAAATTTTAATCCCTAATATTACATTAGCCACACCCAAATCTTTCATATGAAAATGTTTCGTTAACATTATCTCGTTGTTTAACATTATTTCGTGACTTTTAACCATTATCAACATGGTGTCTACATATAAACATACAATCACATAAGCTTTTGGTGTATGTTTTATATATATATACACTTCTCACATTCACTTATCTTAAATCATTAGACAATATCTTTTTGTCAAACTTTGATACCATTGTTTAGAAGTATGTTTCAATCCATACAAGGATTTAACTAGTTTAAAAACTTTTTGTTTGTGATTAGGAGATATGAACCCTTCGGGTTGTTCTATGTATATCTCCTCTTTTAACCCACCATTGATGAATGCAGTCTTTACATCCATGAATTTATGTAATATCGCAATTGCAATTAACAAATTTATCGAAGTGATTCTAGTCACGGATGAATGGGTATCAAAGAAGTAAAGTCCTTCATTTTGTCTATAACCCTTGACAACCAATCTGGCCTTATATTTATCAATAGATCCATCCAATTTTAGTTTCCTTTTGAAAATTCATTTACACCATAAAGACTTGTTTTCATGAAGTAATTCAACTAACTCCCAAGTATGATTTTGCATTATAGAATCTATATCTCTACTAATAACTTCTTTTCAATGCGGTGTTTTCAGTGTAGACATTGTTTTTAAGTTTTTGGATTATTTTCTACCATATGAGTTAGAAAACATGGGCCAAACGAAGTAGGCATTCTAACCCTTTTACTACACCTTTGTTCTTTCTCATTTGAAGCACCATTTGTGGCACCATAAGTTCTTTATTTGAATTTGCATTTTTCTTGCCTTTATATGGAAAAACATTCTCAAAAAATTATGCATTTCAATGTGATCTTTCCAAAATCTTCAACTTTTGAACTTGATGAATTCCTCATAAACGGTTGTTCTCCTTTCAATTCATTATAGTTTAAGAACACGATCTTATCTGCACAAATATGGCGAGTAGCACCAGTATTGACCCATCAATCCCTAGAATTATCAACCATGTTGCATTCAAAAAAATCGCAAAAAGACTCATCTCTTGAACTCCTTCAGAAATGGAGTCTCTTTCAACTACATTGGCTTGTGCAGTCATCTTCGACTTTTGATATTCATTTGAATAATGTCCAACTTTTCCACAATTGTAAAAGTTGCCTTTAAACTTCTTGAGATTCTTGGAGTTGTCTCTTTTTGGTGTAACACTAGAGATCTTACGCTTCTTGTTAATGACCTTCGAACTGGTTTTAATAATGTTTGCTCTAAGTTGAACAATAGATTTTATTTCAATGTTTATATTGTCTTCATCAATCCTCAAATGGACTATTAATTCCTCCAAGTTTATCTCCTTGCGTTTGTGTTTGAAACAGTTATTGAAATATCTACACATATGAGGGAGTTTCCCAATGATAGCTGCAACTTGGAAGAATTCACTCAATTACATCTTTTTTGCATGTATATCATGAAATAGAACTTGAAATTCTTGCACTTCACTTGTCATGATTTTAAAGTCTACCATTTTGTAGTCAAAAAATTTGCTGACAATAAACTTCTTTGTTTTGACATCCTGAATATTGTATTTATTCTCCAATAAATTTCATAGATCATTGGTCGAGTCCATCGAACTATATACTCCATAAAGTGCATTGTCCATCCATTTATAATGTAATTTTTGCAAAGGAAATCCAAGTGTTTCTATGCATCCAATGCAATAATCGACTTACGATTATTTTCTCTTTGTATAGTAAGAACGATTTCTTTTAAAAACTTTGTTAAATTTAAAGTAATAAGATAGAACAATATCTTTGTTGTCATCTTTTAAAGTCCACACTTCCAAACTTTTTTGATTTTTCCCTATGTAGGATATGAGAGTTTGGTATAGATATGACCGAAGGCGGAACCATATGGTTCGTACCACTAGTTATTTGACTCAAATAGTCTCAACAATATTTATTTATGTTATAAACATAAGTTCCGTTGACCCCAAAAAAATGTTGCCAATAGAATCCCGACCTCGTCCTCTCTACGTGGACATCACATGCACACTGAGCACCCCGTTTAGAAGACAAAGGTCGCTGGTTGAGAAAAAGTTCCGACAACCGTTTGCAATCCGACGGTCAAGTCAACAGCCGGACAAAAAATATAAAAAATGCAAGAGACGGGAGAGGAGATTTTGGTTCGGGTTTTAGAATGAACGTACCTTAAAATGAAATTGATTCACATATATATAGAAAATGGAAATGGGCCAAGCACGCTAATGGGCCTTGTCCAAGCCCAATATGAGATGATTTTAGGCGAGGTCTACCCCATAAGGGGTCTACCAACATGAGTCGTCTACCCCATGCGACGTCTACTACCATGCAGTTGTCTACCCCGGCCCTATGAGGCGTCTACCACCATGAGATCGTCTACCCCCATGAAACCCTCTACATCTACACAGGCCATCTACCATTATGGGTTCAACGTCACACTCAATTACATAAATAATGATAGGCTAGACATGAACCGCCCAATTGTAAACGTGGGTAAAACCAACCACTTGAGGAATGAGGGTCATTTCTACAAGAACGTAGGGGAAGTGGGGAGGCTTACGTGGGACACGTGGCACTAGCAACCGCCAAACGCACGCATAGCAACATGTGTCTATAAATACCTCCAAGGTAGAAGTGTTTGTCTTCTTGAAACCCGAACTATGTGAATTCGCATTATGCTATCTTCCTACTCTTACAAATCGATTACTGATTCTCAAGCCCGAGGTACAATGGGGGAGAAAGTCCCGACCTCTTTTTACAGGTAGCAACCATTGACCGAGCAGCCTGACAACTGCACTCGGTAAGGTAAAGACAAAGGTTAATCTCGCAAACATTTCATTGACGCCATCCGTGGAAAATCACTGAACAATAAAGCTATGTCAAGGAGGCGGAATAAGAGTGAAACATGTATGGTCGAAAATGCGGCAAAGATGCAGTCGGAATCTATCGCAAGGGATCACGACCCGTCACCGTCACCGCCACCGCCACCGCCACCGTAGTACGAAATGCAGAGCTAATTAGTGCCTTGAAAACAAAATTGGCAGCCATGATGACCATCTTGCAGAGTTAAACACAGAAAATGGCAGCCCCACCACAGAATTTGTCGGAGGTAGTACATGTGCAACCACACCAAGTGGTGCAAATGGTTACCCCGCCTGTTACTCAACTAACAACATAAGACATGGGGGCTTCAGGGTTTGTGGTTCCACAGGTTCCCCAACCCGTGACAGACTTGGAAAGAAAAATAGAAGAAATGATGACTCAAAAGATAGACGATGCATTAATTAAGAGGAAGGACATGCGTAGGCAAATGGTCCTGGAGGAAGACCATTCTGCGCCCGAAATTATGGTTGTTCCTTTACTGAAAGGCTTAAAACAGCCAATGATAGAAGCATATGATGGAATCACGGATCCGCTAGACCACTTGCGGACCTTGTTGATTTAATGAGACTCTATGCAGCCCCAGATGCAGTAATGTATCGATCATTTCACCTGACACTCAGTAGGGAGGCTAGAGACTGGGTGGCTCCTCGGTACACAGGTCTATAAAGACTTTTGACAAGATTTTCAGGAGTTTTGTAGCATACTTCGTGAGTAGCAAAAGGACATGGAAGACGGCCACTGAATTAATGCAGGGAGTACAAGAGAAAGATGAATCTTTGCAGGAGTATTTAGCTAGGTTCAGCAGGGCAATGCTTGGTATAGGGGACCTTCAAATGTCCGCAGTAGCAACAACGTTAATGAATGGGACGTGGAACCGAGCCTTCAAGATGTCACTCTCCAAAAACCCTCCATAGTCGATGTATGACCTCTTGAAAAAGGGTGACAAATATGTTGACGCAGAGGAAGCAGAGAGGGTCACGAAAAATCTTAGAGAGAGATGGGAGACAGAAAGCCACAAGCGAAAGTTGGGTGATGTGCGAATAGTCGTTAACAAAGACAAGTTGAAGAATGAGCGCATAAACATAGGGTACACTCATGATCGGTCGGTAAGGAAAAGATGAGATGAGGTCAAAGCCTTCACCTCTTTAAATATTTCACGGGATAAAATATTGATGGAAATTTGAGACATGAAATAACTCGAATGGCCAAGCCGATGGCAGCATCAGCCAGCAAGAGGGATAAGAGCAAGTATTGTCATTTTCATAAAAACCATGGACACGAAACAGAAGAGTGTATCCATTTGAATGAGGAGATCGAGCGCCTTTTGAGGCAGGGTTTTTTGACTAAGTATGCGAAGAATGATTGAGGCAAGCAGAAGGTCTCGACCGCCGCCTAGGGCCGGTGTTAAAAATGTGATTGTTGGAGGAATCGCAGCGGGGGAAGACTCGAACTTTGCTAGAAAGAGCTATGCACGTACAACTGGGGTCTGTTCCATTTAGAAAAATGCTAGATTCATTCAAAACATCATTTTTGGTGAAGAATATTTAATAGCCATGGCAATCCCCCATGATTATGTCTTGGTGATAGTTGGCGACATAGTGGACTATGATGTCGAAAGGTATTGGTTGATGGCGGAAGTGTAACGAACCTTCTCACTTGGGAAGCATTTGAAGGATTAAAAATTTCTTTGAAAGGTTTGAAAGGGGTGTCCACCCCCTTTCTAGGATTTGGAGGGGCTACTGTGATACCAGAAGGAGTCGTAGAGCTACCAGTGACATTGGGCACCTACCCTGCAAGTGTAGCGATCTTAACTAATGTTTTGGTTGTCAAGACCCCATGGCGTATAATACAATCTACGGTCGACCCCTTCAGAATGCTGCAAGGGCTATCCCCTGTACTTACCACCAAGTGATGAAATTCCTAACCAGCCGAGCTGTGAGATGTGTGAGGGGCGATCAACAATCCTCAAGGAAGTGTTACGTGGACAGTATACGGATGAATGGATCACCACCAATAATGATGCTGAACCTTGAGCCTCTAAGGGGGCGAATTAAGCACCATTATCAGTAGATAAACGATCAGAAATTCGAGCAGCATGATACTTGCCTGTAAATATAGTTGTTAGGGGAGTTTTTATTTCTTCTTTTCTGATGTAATGACCACTTGTAAATATTCTAGCTATGATTTTCATGATGTAATGCCTGCTACATACACATNTGATGTAATGACCACTTGTAAATATTCTAGCTATGATTTTCATGATGTAATGCCTGCTACATACGCATTTGATTGAAAATTGTTTAGTGAAAGGTTTAACTGGTGGTAGATGATGAGGGCGATAAAAAAAGGCCAACTTAGAGGGATTTCCTGGTGCGCCTACTGAGCCTCTAAATCTTGACAAGTTAAATTCTCATATGAAAAATTGTTTCATAACTAATTGAAGTGAAGATTGCAAAAGGTGAGCAAAAAAACCTAAAAATAGGCTAGCTCAAAATTGCTATGGGCTGGTGGTAAGCTTCAAGAATCAAAAAATGGTTAATGTTCAAAATCACTTGACCTTAACCTCGACGATCCAAGACAGCTCGGCATGTAGCGGTGAACAAAATTCGGATTTTTAACCGATCCAGTTTTCGCTAGGGGTTGGTGGTAAGCTTCAAAAACCAAAAATAGTTAAGACTCAAAATCATCTTACCCTGACCTCAACGATCCAAGACGGCTTGACACGTAGCGATGAGCAAAAAAATCCAAAAATTGGCTAGCTCAAAATTGCTAGGGGCTGGTAGTGAGCTTCAAAAATAAAAAAAATGGTTAAGACTCAAAATCACTTGACCCTACATTCGACAATCCAAAATAGCTCGACGCATAGCAACGAGCAAAAAGTCAAGAAATCGACTAGCTCGAAATCACTCTAAAGGTGGGTGGTGAGTTTTCAAAACCTAAAATGGTTAAAGCTCAAAATCACAGGACCTGGCATTCAACATCGCTGATGCATAGCGACGAGCAAAAAAGTCAAGAAATCAACTAGCTCGAAATCGCGCTAAAGGTGGGTGATAAGTTTTCAAAACCTAAATTGGTTAAGGCTCAAAATCACCGGACCCGACATTCAACATCGCTCGACATATGGCTGCGAGCAAAAAAATCAAGAAATTGGCTATCTCAAAATAGTTTTAAGGGCGGGTGTTGAGTTTTTAAAATCAAAGATGGTTAAAACTCAAAATCACCAGACCATGCACTCAACAACCCAAGATTGCTCGACATATGGCAGTGAGCAACAAAGTCAAGCAATTGACTCGCTCGAAATCGCTCTAAGGGTTGGTGGTGAGTTTTTAAAACTAAAAATGGTTAAGACACAAAATTATCGGACCCTGCAATCGACAACCCAGGTTGCTCGATGCATAGCGATGAGCAACCAAGTGACTTTTTCA
>CAIGRO010270357.1:0-21576 GCA_903798355.1 Fraxinus baroniana
AAAAAAAAAAAAAAACAATGTATAATGAAGTTGTTGTGTTGTGGTGTAAAATCCATAAATATACATGTATATATATTCCCATAAAACCAACCGTCTTTGCTTAGAGGAAGAGTGGGGGAGTTAAAGGAGAAAGTGGCTCGGGATGTCAAAAGAAGTGGGGGGCAAAGGTAGACTTCCGATGACTTGGTGGAAAATATATACATGTTTCTTGAGGTTGCCAAACAAGGTGAAATATTTAAATTTTGAAACAAACTCAAGTATTGTTTAATAATAATACTTTTAAAAGTTAGGCTTAATAAAAATAATTTTTGATTGAGAATTATATAGTTGCCAAATTAAATCGTCGTTCGTCACTTTAAAATAAATAGACTATGAAAAACGCGTAGTTCGACCCTAACAATACCTAGAGGGGATGAATAGGCATTTTACTCTGAATTAAAATTATTATTTAATAGGAAACAAGTCACCAATTAATTATCTTTAGACAGTTAATCATGCAAGTCATTTTTACCTATGTTTAAATACCGTAGATCATATAATTAATAAATGGAGTAGTAAAGAACAACAGTGTGATCATGGAGAAATCCAATCAGAAAAAACTCCGGACACTTTGTCAGTCAATCCACTATAAACGATTCATAACTTACAGTCTATCAGACTAGACGACGACACGTACTATCTGATCTCCTTACTACAATCCAACAGCTCTCCTGAATTCTGTGCTCCCCTGCACCAATTCCAGCAGCAATTTCCAAAGCTCTCCTAGATTTTGATCTCCTGCAGTAACTCCCAATTTTGTGGAATCGTCTATCTCTTGTGGATCACGAAGAACAACATGTTCTTCACCGACTGGAACTCCAATCACTTCCTATGATCTTCAACAACTCAGACAAATGTGGAGGAAGTAATGTATAGTATATGGATTATGAATTCGATGTTTTTCTCACCCAAACTCTAACACAGATGAAGGCTGAAAGATATAATGTGGAGGAATCACTACTTTTTCTCTCGATGTTTAACCTTGGAAATTTCGTACAGATGAGTTTTGGTATATATAGGTAGGGTATAAAACAGATGGGCCGGGGGAAAATCCTTGAAATCGTAAAATAAAAATTTTCTGTATAACCTTGTTGCTCGAGCGAAAGCTCGGCGAGGGTTGAGCAACGGGGTGTTGCTCGAACGAAGGCCGGCGACGGTCCGCGACGATATTTGTACTTTTGTAGTTCGAGCCAAACTTTGACGACAACCTAGAGAAAAAAATGAGTCGTTTTCCTCCTTTTTGTCATTCTCGAACCCTAGACCTTATAACCCTATTTTCAACTATTTGCACATTACTCCTTGACTTTATAACATAAGTACAATCCAATCTTTTTGTTTACAGAATTGTCAATTATAAAACATCTAAAACCTAACAACTCTATATTTGGCATTTTGTGACAAAATTACTAATTAAGTCAAAACAGTAATAAAAAATATATTACAGACTCAAAACCTATGACAAACTAACTGACACGAACAATTACGCAGTTTAATCGACATATGTTTCTTGAAATAAATAACTTAATGTCCTGTGTAAAATGTGTGAAAAAGAGTATATAAAGAAATAGTTCAAGCAGTTTATATAACTTAGGCAAATTATGAATCAGTTAGACTTGTTCAATTTAAATATGCATGCTAAATCAAGGCATAGTTCCAATGCAACCCAACACACCAAAAAGACACATTGATACTACTAAAATATCAAACTTAATTTAGCAGAACTGAAATGAAATAATAAAATGCATTTGAATCAAATAAAAGTCACATGCATATGATCTGCAATACAAATGCAATGCACATGCTCCCCTTTACTGCAAACTTATAATAGTTTTATGCAGTAGGTAAATGTATCTATGTCTCTCCCCAACAACCCCTCAGACTTGAAAAAATTTAATCATGATCATGATGTTGAAATAAAAAATTTGATTAATTTGATTTGATTTTTCTTTTTCTACTCCCATTTTTGTCACAAAATGACAAGGGATAAAGAATAACATACAACATCTTAATAAAGTAGGTGTAATCAGTCATAAGTATATGCAATGAATAATAAATTTTTCCACAAACCAACTCAACTACCAATGGAGTAAATGATATAGGTAACAAATATGTGTTAAGTGTCACTAATCCTTTGACAGTGGGACTCCAATACTTAATTTTGTGAGAAAGGACTTGCAAAATATCACTGCTAATGAGTATATCCCTCTACTTATGAAAGTCAAACCAGTGAAGCAAATTAGAACCTACACATGAAAGCTCATTTTTATGGAGGATGACTTTTCTTCCACTGACTTTTTAACATAAAAAACTTATCTTATATCACAATAGTAAACAGGAATGCTCATATACATATTTTTGTTTCAATCTTAAGTGTAGATTTTTTTTCATTAAGCTTTGTACCGATTAACCCAAGTCGGTTGACCATAGGCACAAGGTTATGAAAAATTCTGCATGCTTAATTACTCAAATCAAGTAGGCTTCGAAAAGTAGCATAAGATATTGAACTCCTTTAATTATTATTATTTTTTCATATAATCACTTATTAATGCATTGATACTCTCGAGCTTAGGTCTAAATAAGATGGTTAATTCATGTTCAAAGTCACCACGCTAACAAATAACTGTCATCCCAAATTTCACGCACGCGGTAGAGTCTCAATATCAAGTTCATAGTGTGTGCAGTACAGATGGTATATGAAGAGACCTATATTAAATACTCCAAAAGTATTCTAAGCCGACAATGAGAATTATATTACATCTCACTAAAGAAACTCATGCTTGATTACAACTAATAAAATCAATTGTATTGTTTATCATGCTGTAAAAACAATATCCAGTAACAATGAAAAAAATTGTTTTTTTTTTATTTAAAAAAATTTGTAGAATCACAACAATGAAAAATTGTTTTTGTTTTAGATTCAAATGTGAATGCACCAAGCACACAAAATAAAAGAAAAATCTCACAAACAAAACACAAAGAACAGAAAGTAAAAATGCATGAGAACAATAAGTAAACATGATGAATGCATAACTCAAGTCACACAATAGGAATATACGAGCATGCATCAATTATACTCATTCAATGAGGCAAACAAATAATAATAGCTTTTCTTAGATATTCGAACCGAAGCCCATCCAACGGTTTAGTAAACAAGTCAGCTAATTGGTTTTTAGTAGAAATATGTTCAAGATTAATTGTTTGAGATTCCACAAGTTTCCGAATAAAATGATGTCAAATATCAATGTGTTTAGTTCGAAAGTGTTGAACATGATTTTTTGAAATATTAATAGCACTGATATTATCCAAAACACAGTCATAGTTCCTTGTTCAATCCCATAGTCACTCAACATCTGCTTCATTCAAAGTAGTTGAGTGTAGCAACTTCCCGTTGCAATATACTCGGCCTTTGCTATGGATAATGAGATAGAATTTTATTTTTTACTCATCCAAGCAACGAGATTTGCACCAACATAAAAACATCTTCCAAAAGTACATTTTCTATCATCGGTATCGGAATAGACAGCAAGATCAATAGTAGAATCCCGAGAGTACATGATTCCATAATCAATAGTGCCATTGACATATCTAATAATATATCGTACAATGCTCAGGTGTAATTCCTTGGGATCAGCCTGAAAACACACACAAACCCCAACACTAAAAGCTATGTCAGGTCTACTAGCAGTGAGGTAAAGTAAGCTACCTATCATACTCCTATACAATGTTTGATCAACGCTGTTACATGTAGGGTCGAAACCTAACTTAACAGTTGTGTTCATAGGGGTTCTAGTATGTTTCTTGCTATCTAGTCCAAAACATTTGACAAGATTATTCGATTGAGATATGAAAAATCCATCATCAATCTGCTTGACTTGAAGACCACGAAAGGACGTTAATTATCCAATCATGCTCATTTTAAATCTTGTTTCAGACACTCAGTGAATTAATGAGCAAGATAATCAATAAGAGAACCAAAGTCAATGTCATCCACTTAAATTTGAGCTACGATGATGATATCCTTAATTCTTCTTATAAATAGGGTCCTGTCAGCACCGTCTCTCGAGAAACCATGTTCTAAGAGATATGTAGTAAACATATCATACCAGGCTCTGGGAGCTTGTTTCAACCCATACAAGGCTTTATTCAACCGATACACATAGTGAGGATACTTCGGATCAATGAACCCTTTAGGTTGTTCCACATAGGATTTTTCCTGAAGAATTCCATTCAAGAAGGCACTCTTGACATCCATTTGGTATAATTTGAAACCTAAAGTATAGGCAACAACTAGAAGGATTCTAATATATTCAAGCCTAGCTATCGGGGCAAATGTTTCATCAAAATCAATACCTTCGACCTGAGTGTATCATTGGACAGCTAACCTAACCTTATTTCTAGTTATTGTATCTTGATCATCAATTTTATTCTTGAATATCCACTCGGTACGTATAACATTGCAATCATCAAGCCTAGGAACCAAATTTTATACTTTGTTTCTTTCAAACTGATTTAATTTTTCATGCATAGAATTTATCTAACATTCATCCCTAATGGCCTCTTCTACCATTTCCAGTTCAATCTGAGACACATAGCTCACATATGACAGGTCGTTCAAAACCCTCTTGCGAAGTCTCATACATTCTTCTAAATCTCCAATTATATTAACCTTAGGGTGATTCGACTTAACTCTGGACGAAGGTTCTTTAGGTGGTTTAGCTTCATTATCGGAAATAGACTTCTTATTGGAAGCAACTAACTCATTTGATACACGTGGGGGATAAGGAACATAAGCGTCCTTAGATTCAGTTGCCTTGTCTGGATCAACATTCAACTGGTCCAGCTCAACATCATCTCTACCAATCACCTCCTCACTACATGCATCATCTACTACCACATCAATAGTTTCCATCACAACATGTGTACGATTAATTTTATTTTCTCCTTTCTGCCCGAGGCTATAGCTGCTTCCACAGTGCACCAAACTGAAAGCCAACACCACCAGGAAATCAAAAATGTCTCAAGGAACAAACTGTCTTTTTTAAGATCCGATTGGTTCCCTCGACGAGCCCTCACATAGCTTAAGCTTTGATACCATTTTTAGAGTTTACAATTTAGGGAACAAATGATTATTACAAGTATAATGCGGAAAATATAAACTCTCTAAGTATAGCTATGTCAATGAGCCAGTCGAGCCGAGCCCAAAAAAAGTCCGGGCTCGGCTTGAGCTTTTTTTTGCCCGAACTGAGCAAAGCCCGGCCAAAAAAATGAAGCTCGGCTCGAGCTTTTGGCCCGGGCCTTAGCAGGCCGAGCTGGCTCGGGTTTTCTTGTTTTTTGGTTTTTTTTTTTATATAATATAAATTGCTGCCTTTGCATGCAACTTAAATTTTTTTATTTTAATTTGTTTTTTTTTAATGTGGGCAGCTCGCTCGGGCCACGGGCCGGCTCGGGCTCGAACTCGAGCGGACACCCCAAAATGGGGCTCGATCCGAGCCTCGGCTCAGGCTTTTTTCGAGCCGAGCCCGAGCCACCCGAGCTTTTTTGCCATCTCTATCTAAGTGTAAAATTGAATCAAAAAAGACTCAAAACTTCTTCAACACTACTAATAGAGTGTCATGTGATGTTGAACTCAGATTTTTGTCACACCGAATCATGCACTATACCGAGAAATAAATCCACCGAAAACATGAATTTCTCCCACTTGGTGACCTCTATATGCTTACTCTCTTTTGTTATATCAAGTCCAAAATGAAAAGGGTTAAGAAGTCTTATAATTATAGAGCCAAATATTCATTCGAATTCAAATTAAAATTAAAATATTGTACTATGAAAGAGACATGATTAGAATGTGTAATTAACAACAAAATTTAATCTATGGTCTATAATATACATCAACTAGCACAAGGATTAAATTTATCCACCTCGCAATCACAATTAGTGATATGACACTGAATAATTAAACAAGGATTAAAAATCATTCAAAAAATTAACTAATTTTTCTCACTTAAATGTTCTGAATTTCACATATGATTGTAAAAGAGACTCGACTCCATTTCTTGAAGAGCTTGGGCTTGCGCTTGCCGAAGATGGAGAAAGGTTGGGGTTTTTGTCGGAGCTTTCCGATAGATGGTTCGTCTTGCATGTTCTGGTTCTCTATTGTGGCCTCTATCGCTTTTGTACCCATTGAATTTCGCCATCACTACAACTGATTTCTTTTGGGTTTGAAAAGAACGGGGAGGCACGAAATGGAGAGGTGTATTTGGGAGTACACGGTTTGCATACTTGTCCTTACATTGACATCTTATTTAAATAATTGACGAAATTAAATTTACATATTATTTCCGTCATACACGTAAGTGAAGAGAAATGGAATCCGTCCGATAAGTGATAGAGTGCAAAACTATAAAGTTGTGTGGCAGCTAAAGTTTAGTGGGTGTTGAAATATTTTACTCCTCAAAATTGCTAAGTAAAAAAAATTAAAAATGTACTTAAAAATTAAAAATAATCACTTTAATTTTCCATTTCATTCTTACCATTCAATTTATGTATATTAAATACAATTATTATTAATTAACATTATTGATTTCAAAAAATTAAGTCAATTAATTTCCACTAAATGCAATTATTAATAGTTATTAGTATATAATTAATAGAATATTATTACAATTTAAAAAATTATAATAATACTAAACATATATAATTAATTTGAAATGGCATAGGCATAGGCTATGACTAATATTAATATATATGATTTATAAAAACAATAATAGAATTACATATACATTTAACTATTTTCAAAACCTAATATTACATATTAAAAATAATATCGAATTGTTAAAAAAACCTACCAATTTACATTTACCATTTTTTTTTTCTGTAATTCTGTGATATGCATTTTTACGTTATTTTTTATACTTCTTTGTTTGGATCTATGTTGTATGCTTGATTTCTTATTTTATCTTTTTGATAGTAACTGTTATTTTTTGGGTTTTTTAGCACGTATATTTTTTTATGAGTGAAATTGAAAAGAATGTGTGATATTGTCATTGCATAAATTATTGTTATTATTTTGAGTTTTTTCTTTGGGTGTGACGGTGTCGATGAGGCCATACGAAAAGCAGGATTTGGGAAATCGAAAGTTTCATAATTAATCATTTCTAAGGATGTTGAGAAGGACAAACAAATAGATATCCAGAAAATTAGAATCTCGTCGAAGAATGACCAATGCCCAAATAACAATCGGGGAAAATAAAAGGGAAAAAAGAGTGTGCATTGTCTATGATCACATCACCGTGTCATTACCGTTTGCCGGAATTAAAAAGAAAGGCACCTAACACTCCCATGATCCTTGATGGTCACTCAATGTCTTGTAAAACCTTAGGCCCTGTTTGAACCAAATTATTGTAGAATGAGAATGAAAAATATAGCCGTTATTGAGACTCACACAAAAGATAAAAATTTGAATTTAAATATTGATGTGATGGATAACGGTCATATTTTTCATTTTAATGAGATAATAATTTGATTTAAACATGACCTTATCAAGGTCAATAATAAATCAACCTTTGCAATAATTACATGGCAATATATGAGGCCATGAATCCATTTTGATATGAGCTTGTCACGAGCAAAGCAAATCTCCTAAAGAGAGGTCGTGTGTTCAATCAACATAATATAGTAGATAACCCAAATTCTAAACAAATCAATACAGTCGGTTAGGATTGACACACAATTTGATAACATCTTGTTAATAAAGAAATCATATTTAGTCAAAAAATTATATAAATTCTATCTCAACTGAAAGTTTTCAAAATGTTTTGAATTTTACAAAAGTTTCTACAAAAGACTTCCACTAATTCCATACAAATTTCTAAAAAATCCATAAAATTCATATAAGTCATTACTTTAAAAAAGTCCATCAAAATTTTCAAAAGTCCCAATTGAATACATATCCCTTAGTAAAAAATGGGGCTCAAACAGGCGCTAAATAAAAATCACTTATTTAATTATTCTGCCAACCAATCAATTTCACGTTCCAAAACTTTTTCGGTTGATAACCTACTGGTAAAAGTTCCATTCACAATAATCGCGTCAAATTGATCTTTAACAATTTTTATAATAACTATTCAAGTTGTGCAATCCATAGTTAGAAAACCGACTCAGTCGGTCGGTTCGAAAAATCGGAGTGGGCCAGACATATTAATTTGATAGAAATGTACTTGATTCAGTCAACATTTTGACCGAGTTAACCGATGATTTAACTAACCCAGTTGGCCGGTTTGATCGAGTTTTGAAATCTATTTGCAAAAATTTTGGGTCCAAGAGAATTGAACTTTGAACCTCTAAGTGAAATAATGGATTCTCACCACTTGAACACAAAATACTTTAGTATTATTTATGTGCAATAACTTATATCTATTTAATGAATTATTTATATGTTTTTTTAAAAATCTTTGATCCAACATTTTACTTTATTTTTATAAATTTAAATAATTAGTGAAAAATAACTTTTAACTTTAATTTTACCTAAAAAAATATATAATTTATATTTTTTTTATAGATTTTTATACAATGACCAACCGGTCTGACCATTGACTCGTTGGTTCGATTAATAACTCAAGATCCAATACCTTGTTTGGGTCGAGTCTAATAATGGTGTAATCTGAATCAAGACTCGAGCCCTTGGCTCCAAATTACTTGAGCCCGTAGGAGTCCATGTGAAGGCCCATTCAAGACACTGTTTATGGGCTTATTTCGGAGCTCAGTAGTGTAGACGGTAGACCTCGACCATTTTCAGAGAACTGCGAAGGGCTTTTCAGCTATAACACATACGGGGGTTAATATCAAAAGGCAGAAAGAGAAAATGTTGAGGAGGCCGTCATCGCTTCTAGCAAGAAGAACTTTCCTCAGTAGGAAAACGGCAGCTCAGAAATTCGGGGATACAGTTCTTCATCATCAGGTATCCAATTCTGAGTTTCTAAAGTTAAGCGTACCATGTATTGAGTTCTTGTTTCATAAATCGGATTTCTCCATCTGGGTATGTGGAAAATCTGAATTTTGTCCGAACCCAAGATTTTTCTCTACGAACCCATCTGAAAATTACGAGGAAGAAATCGCGGAATCGTCCATTTCGGAAGCCAATGACGGGTTCGTGGGGAGCTTGAATAATGTGTTTGATGAAAGTATGAGCTCCATTTCATCGGGATTGGAAGCTGGGTCTTCGATCTTAAATGAAGACGCGGATGGCTTAGAGTTAAATGATGGTTTGGCTGCTGAAATTGATGAGAGTTCTGTTCATATGGACCAAAAGTCTGGTTCTTTTGCAAGCGAGGATGAGGAAATTGAAAAAATGGAGGATAATGATATGGAAAAGGTGCAAAGTTTGTTGTCATTGCTTCAGAGCAGTGGTACTGCCGATGGGTCTCTAGAGAACGACTTTGAAAAAATGGGTTTGGTTTTGAATGAAGATTTTGTGACTATGGTGCTTGAAACACCTTATGTTCCAGGGGAGAATTTAATCGGCTTTTTCAGGTGGGTTTTGAAGAAATCGGAGTTTAAGTTGACAACACAGGTTCTTGACACACTTGTTAGTGCAATATGCAAGGCAGATAGGAAGAGAGAAGCTTACGCTTTATGGGACCTGGTGCAGGAAATTGGGGTGGAGGAGAAGGGCATCATGAGTACTGGAAGTTTAAACGAATTAATAGCACTATTTTCGAGGTTAGGGAAAGGAAAGGCGGCATTTGATGTGTTCAATAAGTTTGGAGAGTTTGAATCTCCCACAAATCCTGATGCATATTATATTACGATTGAAGCTCTTTGTAAGAGGTCGTTTTTCGATTGGGCTTGTTCAGTTTGTGAGAAGATGTTACAAGAGGATAAACTTCCTAATAGCGAGAGAGTTGGGAAAATAATTTCTTATTTGTGCAGAGGAAGTAAGGCTAAAGATGCACACTCAGTTTACCTGTCTGCTAAGGAAAAGAAAATATATCCTCCTCGGTCTTCTGTAAATTTTTTGATCAGCTCCCTTTGTCGACTTAGGCAAACTGATAAAGAAATGCCTAAGGAAATCGATAAGGAAACTGATAGGGAAACTGTTTCCTTGGCTTTAGAGATGCTGAAGGATTATACAAGAGAAGATCGGATGTATGCAATTAAGCCTTTCTCGTGTGTCATTCAGAAATTGTGTTGGATTGAAGATGTTGATAGGGCAAAAACATTGCTCCTCGAGATGGTTGATGTGGGTCCACCTCCTGGAAATGCCATCTTCAATACAGTCATCAACGGACTTGCAAAAGTTGGGGACATGGATGAAGCTATGAAAATAATGAGACTGATGGAGAGCAGAGGTTTGAAACCTGATGTATACACTTACAGTGTCATTATGAGTGGCCATGCAAAGGGTGGTGCAATGGAGGAAGCATGCAAGATTTTTGATGAAGCCAAAAAGAAGCACTCTAAGCTGAGTCCTGTTACATATCATACACTCATTCGTGGGTTCTGCAAGCTTGAACAGTACGAGGCGGCTGTGAATTTGTTGCGGGAGATGAAGGACCATGGAGTTCACCCAAATCATGATGAGTACAATAAGCTCATCAAATCTCTTTGCTTGAAGGCTTTAGATTGGGAAACTGCAGAGAAGTTGCGAGAAGAGATGAAAGAGAATGGCTTGATTCTAAATGGTAGAACAACTGCTCTTATAAAGGCAGTGAAGGAATTACAAGAAGAAGGGATAAGCCAAGAAGTAATTGCTGCAGCCTGAACTGAATCCAATTTACCCTTTTACTGAAAGCTAATTTAGCTGCAAGATTTTGATTCCAAATCTCGGACCATTTTTGTAATGTTTTTCTTTTCCTCTTCTTTTTTATCAGTTAGTGATATAGAATATAAATGAATGCATTTCTGGTGAACTCCATTATAATTTCTGTGCTGTTTATGTTTTTCGGTTGAGAATTTGGTGAAATGAGCTTTTCTTTCACATCTTGACTTGCTTAAATGCTACTTTTCTGGAATAGTTAGTATTTATTGTTAGTAAAGAAAGTAGTTTTGAAAATCACGGCAGAATAAGTTACTTCAAAAAATAAATTTGACTTAATTTAAGCATAATGAAACTAGTTCTAAAGCAGTTTACATCATTTCTTGATCTAACCTGATGATTGGTGGCGCATTAAGAAAGACGAAATTTAGAACAGCCGTGATACCTAATTCCTCGAGTACATTATCTACTACTGTTATAATCACGCAGCACCTTCTCTATTACAGTCAAGTGACAGCCATTTTATCTACGTTCAAGCAGTATTCTGAACTGCTTGAAATACCTTTTCTTCTCAAGCTATTTTATGACTCTCGTGGTCAGCCCATTTATCAACATTACAGGAAACGATTGTAGTCAGATGTGAGCTGCTTTTTGTGTTGGTTTGATATATAATTCGCTGAGGGGGTGTGCTCAGCCTATGGGGCAGTTTATGTGCGTATGACCAGATTAGATTTTATTCGGAGACTACATTGCTACATTTTTTTTGTGATTTTCCAGATATTGTGATGTGATGAAAATAGATTACAGCTTTTGGCTGATGATTATGTTATGATATTACTTACTCGAAATTAATGTGATAGAGATGTTCTTAGTATGTTTTCAAGCATTGTTAAACTGCATTACGAGAATGTCTCACAATCTTTACTATTGTTATTATAAGATGTTATACCGTGAAGAGTATGTCTCACAATCTTTACTATTGTTATTGTAGGATGTTATACTGTGAAATGTTTAAGTTCACGATTTTTGATAAATATGTATAAATGAGAAAGCATGGTTATTTTCAAAATTCTCCACTAGTTGAGTTTATAAACTTATATTTTTCAACGATTATTTTTATCAGGTAGAAGTTAAGTTCTTGTGCAACTTTTGAAGACAGAGCCTTTGATTTTGGAGTGGAGCTGCACGATAGAGCTAGTTTGTACGACTTACTTCATAAAGCAGGTAGTCCTTATTTTGGAAGACATGTTCATTTTGGATATCATTTTGCATCATTTGTAAACAGCCATGTTGATTCATTACATATTTTGTATCTACATGTATACTTTACGTTGTTTTAATAATAAAAGTTTTTAAGTTGGACTTCTCTAATGCGTTGTTTTGTTGTGGTTGTCGAAAAGGAAAATGGTGCCGAATTTGTTGTGATTATTATGATGGTTTATGTTGCATTTTATTGCATGTTGGTTAGTTCAAATTACATGAGAGATAATGTTGATTTTTTTTTTTTTTAAAAGTAACGATAAGTTGCACGATATAGTAGTTTCGATTGTGGGTCGAACCTCTAGATGGTATCTATCTTCAACACGTCACCTTTATTGTTATTCGGGACGAGTCTTGGGAATTTTCACTATGAGTTGATGAACGGATATATACGTGTACTAGGTAGACCACGATTGAGTGGGATGCAAACAACCAAGGTGTACACAGTTGAATACCCAGTCAAGTGGAAGGTCCTCGGCCAAGTGGATGTTTACTTGTGAGGTTTTTTGGGCTTCACTCCATTTTTGGTGGTGATCGTGTTGTTAAAGAGGTTTTATTGATGATTACTTGTTGCGTATTAGTGGTCTTAGTCTATATTTATCAGCGAGGTACAATATTTTTCGACGACCCACTAATTTTGAAGGTAGCCTTGGACGAAAATTCTCTCCCTTTTTTCTTTTTCTTCCTCGTCTTGTCCTTATAATTTTTGCTAATATTTTCTTCTAGTCGTTGCACCATTTTGTACCTCCAAAAACATTGTTCCTTTCTTCTTCTTCATCTTTTCCTCAACAGCATCGCCCTTGACAATTTTTGAGAACGATAAAGATTAACATTTTTGTCCCCAGTAAAACTAGAATTATGAAACTTGATCTAGGGTGTGTGAAGGGTGAATATTTAGTATGTCTTTGAAATAAATTATGCCGCACGTTGAACTTTATTTTCCGTGACATTTGATCAGAATTATTGAATTCTTTTAACAGGTTCATTAAAACTCACATTGTAAATGAAAATAACACCAAAATAATGTTCACACAAGCTTTAAGTAACAAGAGGAAAAAAGCACTTAATTGCTTCATAATTTATTCTACTATTTGTCAAGTAAGAGTGAAGAATGATCTGTTATTTTCGGGAACGAAATCTACAAAATTTCATGAAGTAATGAAGCCTGATCCGAAAATAAGTGTTATAGATAGAGCAGATTCATATATATATTTTTTTAAAAAAAATTAGTTGAAACATGTTTCTATTTATTATCAGGATTTTAATTCTCACGACCTTGTGCAATAAACACTTGTCGAGAGAATAGGGAAACAATAAGATATAAAACAAATCATAGCATGAAGCAACTTATTGGAACAAAGTACATTGATGGAAAAATGAATAATAGTCCTTCCTTTGTCTTACTTTGATTACCACATTTTATCTTAAATATTTTTAAAATTTCGTATTTTTGAGAAAAATTCAAAGCAACTACTATGCTATAATTGTTTTGTCCTACTAGGTTTAACCTAATGTAAGTCGTTATTTTCTTAATTTATCATCTATTGGTATGGCTCTACATTGTGGAGTATATTGTCATTTTGTTGTATCCACCCCTGGTATGATTTTATATCTATCTCAACATCATATATATTTGTCTTGGCTTGATGGCTAACCGGCCAGAATATTGAGGATTGCTGAGAAGAAATACAATACCTATTGTCTATAATCTCGTGTAGAGTTCAGCACATGCATCGCGAGGGTAATTCGGTAGCTGATATTCTGTCGAAGTTGGGAGCGTCTAGTGTTTCACAAATTTGGATGGATTCTATCACAATCTCATCATCAGTTAGAGAAGCTTTGCGTATAAATAAACTGGGCATTCCTAAGTTCGGAGGTTTTTCTCCCAACAATTTGACTTTAAATCTTCCAATGTTGTTTTAGATTATAAGGAGTTCAAAAAAAAAAAAAAAAAAAAAAATAAGAAGAAGAAGAAGAAGTTTAGTTGGTTTTATTTGATTTGTAACCACGATACTCCTCCGCCACAAGTAAGATTCTATTAATAAGAGCAAGCAAAGAAGTTGATTTAAAAAAAAAAGTTTATAATATGTTGTTTGTATGTCTTATCATGTTGCTAAGACATAGTTGTAACGTTTCGACATCTATGTCCAAACTATTATATCATATGTACAGTTCCCTTTGTGAGAACATCTACTTTCTTATCTTTCACGACTTTCTGTCCCTTCCATCAAGATTCAAACCCAATACATCTATTTTATGGGAGACTTAAGTTGAATTCTGATATCAATTGGGTAACTATTATGGGATTGTGTTGGAGTTAAAATTGAAGAAAGATTCTATCTCCATTGTTGTGTCCGTCAGAAGTTGCAATAGGCTCCTCGAGTAGTTCGCCTCCGTCCTTCTGGAGGGCAACTTCTTTTTAGGGTCTAAAGCATGACATCAACTTTCTGAGGGGGTTCATGGAACCTAATGCTTAATAAATCAGTACTTTAACCAACTTGACCAGGGAGCGCAGGGTATAGCCAGGCCTGCAAGCTTCAATTTGCTGATCAACCCCCCCCCACCCCCCCACCCCACCCCCAAATAAAAGAGCGGATGTTGTCTAAGGCTACCAGGAAATTGAAGTGAGAAAGAAATCAGCAGCAATGATCAGCTGGGAATCAGGAGGATACAGAGGAAAAAACTAGCTAATTTTGATGCTTAGACTGAAATAAGAAGAAACTAAGAGAGCAGCATATGCTTTCATGAGGTTAGATTTTGACTAATGAAGAGTAAAGACTTTGAACACGAAAACTATAGAGTGGTAGAAGCTTCTCTCTTTGTAGTGTACACCTGCCTCATATATCAATTGACATTTTTTTGAGTTTCAAGACAAATGGAGCCAGTGTCTCCTATAGAGAGTTGATTTTAAATACACGATTCAAGAGGAGACTTGGATTTCTAGGACACAATATCATTTTTCTCGAACTCATATTCTCTGCATAAAATAAATTTGCAACTCCATCTGTGTATCCACCTATGTTTTTCTTAGTTGGTCTCAGGCCCTTGTAAAAGTAAGAAGGTAAAGGTTGTTTGACCACTAGCTCAAAACTTGTCAAAACTTATGACATGAATCCTAAATTCCTAATACACCTATGTTCTTTGGTGAGTTATGTGGATTGATTAACAAAAACTAATAATCTAGTTGCCCATGTGTTTCTTCAATTTAACAAGCAGTGGAGGAATGAATACCGGGACTGTGTACAACTATGCTTAAAATATGCACAGAGGCTGAAAATGTTACAGGTTGGTAAGTCTTCCATAGGATTAGTATGGTTCAAGGTTTGGGGATGATGAGTACTCACGAGGTTTTTTTTTTTTGGCTTTTACCTATGACCTTGAGGCGCCGATTGAGAACAATTTTGGGAAGAACGACGTAAGTAGCTAGATCATATTATGCGTCGATCTAAACATGCTCCCATGTATAGGAGTAACACGATTTTGGCAGAGCAAGTTATACGAGGGAGAGGTAGACAAAATCAAGACGACTAGTTTTAGTCTATAATATCTAGTTGTATTAGATGTCCCAGTAGATCTAGCAAGCAACTACCAAAGATTAATACCCTAAACTTAGCGATGGAAACAATTACAGTCGTTACAATTAACTCCTCCTTCAAGAATTGATGTCCACAACAATTCATATTTCTAGTTGGGTGACTTTGTGGAATAGCCTTCCCAGAGTCACCTATCCACAACTCTAGAAGGGTACATGCCTACTGCCCGCTTCAATACCAACTGTTACAACCGTAATAATTAAGTCACTAGCAAGGAGAAGGTTCTTATTGGTTACAAATTTGACCTGACATAGACAGTGAATTCTAATGGAACCAAGCAAGCTAGGAACGGTGACCTGACTTCTCGATTTTCCGCAGCGCTTTAGCAACAGTCATCATATCTGGCCTATCTTCTTTCTCTTGCATGCATCTGTTAGCAATATCTAGGAAATCTTGCAATTGCATCTCTGCTTCATTCCCCCCTTCTTCTATAATTTTCTGATCTACATAATGTTTTAATTGATCCTTCTGCAAAAAGCCTGTGTCGCATTTATTGATTCTGACTATTTCATCTACCGGATGTGGCCATATAGATTGTTGTCCAGCCAGGAGATTGAGTAAAAACAAGCCAATACTATAGACATCAGTTTTCTGGTTAACAGTTTTTGACTTTGCGTACTCAGGGTCTATATTTCTACAATCCACTAACAAAACATCTTTCACCTGGAATTCTCCAGGAGGAAGCATTACTGAGTTTGAGAAGTCAAACAATTTAGTAACACCAAATAGATCGATGATCACTTTATCTGTCCTTAGCTCTCCATTATAGATCACAGACCTGGGAAATGCATCATGAAGATAGGCAATTACATATGCAATATCAGCTGCGACTTTGAGTCTGCTTTTCCAGGGGAAAAATTTATAGCTGTTCGAGTGGTAAAGTAGATCAGTAAGAAGTTCAATTCCAGCATCTTCATATACCATCGCCGGGTATTTGAATTCCAGGCAACAGCCTATAAGCTTTAATACATTTTTGAGATGGCTCATTTGTGATGTAATCACTATATCATTGATGGCTCCATTGAGTTTCCGGGGACTGATTAGTTCCTCACGGAACATCTTCACTAAAACTGGGCGTTCTCCCAAACATCCTTTAAATAAATAACCATTTTCACTGATATGCACACACTGCACGAAGTCATTTGTCGCTCTGATTAGCTCTTTGGCAGAGAAGCTAACGATTGGAATTCTATGGCGTCCATCAAAAGATGCAATAAGATCCTCCAGTAGTTCGCCACCGTTCTTCAAGAACTCGACCGATATTTCTTCCTTCTGATTTGGTCTAAAGCATGACTTCAACGTTTTGAGGGGGTTCATGGAATCTGATACTCAAGAAATCAGTCCTTGAAGGCTACCAGGGAATGAATTCTTGTAAGAGAGAAATTATAAAAAAATGAAGAAACAACAAGAGAGCAGCAGAATTTGTTTACTTTTTACAAAACTTCGATTTTTACTGGGGATTAAGCTGCCTGTACAAATGCTTTTGCCAGGATTTTTACAGATGATGACGAGGTGCCCAAACTGAATTGATTGGTTTCAAGTTATTTTTTTCTTGTTCCCCATAAAATTCTGTCAAAAGTATAAATATGTGATCAGACAAGACTTTGATTTTGACTGATGACCAGGAAAGAGCGGAGTGGTTGATTTTGACCGGCGGCAAGTGAAAGAACCTTTTTTATTTTTTATCTTCTGGTGACTTTGCAAACTTGTCTCCTACAGAGAGTTGATTTTAGTGATTTTAGACACATGATCAAGAGGTGACCTGGATGTTTAACACCTATTTCATTGGTTAAGCTTGAAATATTTCCTTATAGAAGGTAAGTTCGTTTTGAAAATTGAAAAATAATAACTATTTGTTAGTCAAAACTGAATGAAAAAAAGTTACTTATTTTAAAAGCAATCTACATCCGATAAGTTACAAGTCTACCCAGAGAATGAAAGGTGATGTACGTGGAACTGCATCTCAACGTAGTATGAAGGGTGACTGACTGTACATAGACATGCAACTATGTGAAGGTATCTGCTTATCTCAATTGAACTTTCTAGTGCACCAAATACAAACTTGACTATGCCTTAGGCAATTAACAAGAGAATTTATTTTTAAAAAAAAAACGTGACCCTGTTGTAGTGAGATCATCGTCATACATGAGAAATGAGTGGTAAATAATAATTTTCTTCCTCCCGTAGTTTCTCTTCTCTTTAATATTTATTTTACATAAAGGTCAAAATGTCTTGTAATAAAATTTTGTACTCTTTATTTCAAGACAAAGAGAGAAAACTAAAATGGCTCGAGGTCCGATTCATAAGATGTCAAAAGTTGAGGATGGTGACTGTAATTTACCCGACTATAAATTAAAATCCTCGACCCATCCCTAAGATGAGTAAGATCCATTAGCTCAGCATCAAGAATGAGGCTAAAGGGAGAGATGGGATTTTTCTAAGGGTGGTTGCCGCTCCCTTTTTGCCGATGATTTCTCCATTCAATAAAACCAACAGCCCTTAAACGCAAAGGATAAACCCTGTGAATACACAAACATATATATATATATATATATACACCCAGATACAGACACTTTCCCATTGATCTTTCTTTTTCTTTTTCTTTTCTTTTTTCCCATTCTGGGGTCTGTTTGGTTAGCGTGTTGCTGTGGGGGTGCGATCGGGGCATCTTCAGTTATTGTTCTTGATTGTGAGGCTGTGATGATTTTCTCTCTCTATTTTTGTTTTGCTGAGCTAAATTCGATTGGGGATTGAGATAAATCGACCCGTATCTTGGCATGGCGACCCGGATGGCATGAAATTAGGGTTTATATCTTGCAACCGGAGATTCGCAGCCATGGCGTGGTTACATTCTCTCCCCCTTCGCTGAATTATACAGATCTGAGCCTCAATTTTCGTTGCGCCGTGTTTGCCTGAGCTTAAATATATGCAAAAAGTAATTTTTTTTAAGGCATTAACTGGGTTTAGATAAAAATATAGTTAGATCCCATAGTTTTGGCTTATCTTTGCATACACATCTAAACTGTTATCAAAGTTGTCTTTGGCTGATGGCTGCCTATGTTGGTAGTAGCATCATCCTCGCAACGACGATCGGAATATTGCAAAATTATCAATTTTGATCTTGAATGTGAATGAATGATGGATAGATCTATTTTTTGGAAGAATATGTTTTGTAATAGTAATTTTTAGAAGAACGTGAGATTAAAAAGTAAGGAAAAATTTTGGATTACGTATAAAATTATCTTATTAGAAAAATGAGTTGTTGAAAATAAGTTTGTGAAAAAAATGAGTTTTTATAGAACTTGGCTCGAGCAAATTTTGACTACTTTGAATTTTGGTCGCTTCAATGAGTTCTAAGTTCTAACCATGGCAACAAGTGGCTAGAGATTTTTCTTGAGTCCAAGTTAGGCTCGAATTTAGAAAATATGGATATTTTTTCTCTCGATTGATTAATTTTCTCTTTTCAACCAAATTCGTGGATGAGTTTTTTCAAGATTGACGTAGGACAATTCCAATACAAATAGGACACTGAAAATGAAAATTTTTATGTGTTGTCGTAACACTATTGAGCACTTGCAAATTCATGATTAAGCAGTTGGCCTATTGTAATAAGAGGAAGTAGGTTTCTAAAAGCTGCCTTTTCTTTTGACAGTTGCACAGAGACTTGTTGTATGGTTGGTCGAAGTTGAGGAGTGGGATTGATGCATGCTAATGCTAGCAGGGCAACGCCCACAACTTCTTCAGCCACATTCCTTGTAGGACTTAAAAGTCTCTGGTCGAGGACATCCTTCAAAAATATATCATGGACTGCTGAAATTCTTGGTGATGTAGATGTCGAGGGTGCGAATTGCGACGGAGTAAAAATAGTTGAGATGAAATTGCCGGGATGTTTTCCCAAGATGACTTCTAATGCCAACACGCCAAAGCTAGATTACAATTCTTGACTCACATTTTACAAGATTAGATTCATACCTGGAGCTGCATAACCAAAGGTACCCGCGAATGATACCCAATTGGATGAGTCAGGTTTCAATATTTTCGCAGTCCCAAAATCAGCTACGTGAGCCTCGTGTTCGGAGTCTAACAAAATATTGTTGCTCGATATGTCACGATGAACAATGGGAGGTGAAATGTCATGGTGCATATAAGATAATGCATTTGCAACTCCTTTAACAACATTCGCCCTCTTGTTCCATTCAAACTCTATTGCCTTTTCATCATTGCCGAGTATACTTGCCAGGCTTCCCCCTTCCAAGAACTCATAAACCAAGAACGAGTGTCGTGAGTGAGAACAGAAACCAAAAAGCTTGACAATATTGCGATGCCGTATTTTTGTCAATGCCTCAATTTCATTTGTAAAACCTTTTTGATTCACTACTGCACCTTCTGATGCATGTAGTTTCTTTATAGCAACGATATAGCCATCCAATTCAGCTCTATAGACACTCCCACATCCTCCAACCCCAATGCAGTGTCTCGAACTGAAATCCTCCGTTGCTTCAATGATGTTTTCGTACACCATATTCCCATCGAAACTCCAAATAGCAAACAATTTTGTTGGAGTTTTCGGATCATCTTCGACAATCTTTCTCCTCGACCGTGAAATTAAGAAAATGCAAATTATCACAATCAAAAGTAACAGACCTCCCAACACTGGCAATACAATTAGCAACAAAATTCTTCTTTTTTATCTTTCTTCAGCATTATTACTTATCAGCACAGAGCAATTCCTTAGACCAACAACATTCCCACACAGGCCCTTATTGTTTCTCAAAGCATCAAAAGAAGCATTCTGAAATGCTTTTATATTTGGAAGAGACCCTTCCAATTGATTGTATGATATATTAGTGTAAGTTAAACTCAGGCATTGGGTTAAACTCGATGGGACAGAACCTGAAAGCTCGTTGTGTGAAAGATTCATCATCTCAATTTTTCGACACCCGCCAAGTTCTTGTGGTATTGTACCAGATAGTGAATTTTGACTGAGATCAAGATTTTCTAGAGATTTTAATTTTCCTATCTCAGCAGGAATACTTCCTGTGAGTACATTTTTGCACAAGTTCAAGTGTATCAGTTTTGTGCAATCTCCTACTTCTTTCGGAATCGAACCAGTAAACTTATTTGCAGCCAAGTTAACATCTGAAATTTCATTTAAGTTGCCAATTTGTGATGGTATGTTACCTGAAAGTTCGTTGTGATTCAAGTACAACTTCAATAGCTTCAAATTTAGTAAACTTTTCGGAAAACTTCCAGTTAATTGGTTCACACTCAGATCAAGCACTTGTAGTTGAGATGCATCGCCAAGCTGAAGTGGTATTGCTCCAGAAAGATTATTTTGGGACATCAACAAGCCTACTAGAAGAGGGGAAATGCCCCAATTTGAAGACAACTCGCCGTATAGATTATTGCGACTAACATCAATGTAGAACAAGTTTGGGTATATACCAAAATTTTCCGACAAATTTCCCATGATTTGGTTTCCATAGAGGAGAAGAGTATGTAAGGTAGTGCAATTTTTCAAACTTTTCGGGGTATTCCCTATGAAATTGTTGGTGTGGAGTGACAAAAATCTGAGCTTTCCACCAACGCATACAATTTGTGGCATATTACCAGTGAGATGGTTAACACTTAAAGACAAGTTTGTCAGATGTGTTAGATTATCAAACTCTTTAGGAACGCTGCCACTGAAATTGTTCATGAACAATAACAGTTCAGATAAGAACTTCAAGCTTCCTAGTTCGGGGGGGATTCGACCAGATAATTAGTTATCACCTAAATGCAGATTAGCAAGTTTTGTACAATTGTTTATAGTAGAAGGAATAGTTCCTGATAGCTTATTTGTATAGAGGCGGAGAATTTGAAGAGAGCTTAGCATTCCAATCTCTCGAGGGATGGGACCAGAT
Organism: Fraxinus baroniana; assembly: GCA_903798355.1. NCBI lineage: Eukaryota > Viridiplantae > Streptophyta > Magnoliopsida > Lamiales > Oleaceae > Fraxinus > Fraxinus baroniana. The sequence continues at coordinate 21,549 of CAIGRO010270357.1, forward strand.
AATTGATTAACATAGAGGTTAAGCCAAT
>CAIGRO010270368.1:0-10415 GCA_903798355.1 Fraxinus baroniana
TGGAGTGTATTTAGGGTTGAAAAGTCGAGAAAAAAGTTGTTTCCATAAGAGTTTGACGTAAATTAGGAAACTGAAAATTGTGCCTCAGAAATACTCTATGCGACCACATAGTTATCGGTGTTGCGGTCGCATAAAAGGCTTGAATTGGCCACTGGAAGTCAATGAAGGGTTCTATGTGACCGCATAAAAATAACCATATGCGACTGCATAGGTTTAGAATTTTTCCAACGAACATTTTTCAGTATTTTCAACATAACTTTCTCTTCCGATGTCTGATTGAGGTGATTCAGGATGCTTTAGAAAGCTAACTCAAAGGAATACAACTTTACTTCAGATACCATCTTCAAATTCAGTCTTTGTCCATGTGAAAAACTGGTCTCATTATGAGGCTGAAAATCGATGCGAAACTTTTCAGCTTGAAAGTTGATATGTGATAATGTCTTGGCTATATTTCATCCATTTGACTCTTTTCTTCATCCAATTGACCTCTAACACTCTCGAATCTTCATCCCAAGGTTAGAAACAAGTTTATAGTACTTGCTCTTTAGTCCCTGAACTTTCATTTCCTTTCACTTTGGTCCATTTTCACATATTTCTTCCAAATTACGCCATATCCATCGAATTGCCACCTAAACCAAAATATGAGAATACTAAGTACATTTAGGCATAAAATAGTCATANTCGAATCTTCATCACAAGGTTAGAAACAAGTTTATAGTATTTACTCTTTAGTCCTTGAACTTTCACTTTTTTCCATTTTGGTCCTTTCTCGCCATCTTCTTCTAATTCCCATCGTTTTCATCTATTTGCAACCTAAATCAAAATGTAAGTGTACTTAGAATATTTAGGCATCAATTAATCATAGAAATGCAAGTATTAATGAATGAAAAATGTAACAAATGTGCTATTATCACTTCTCCATCTGGTTGCAATCCCTATCTCTACATTTATTAGCAACAAAGTTGGTCCTATTAATATTATTTTACTATATATACACTCACATATACACACACATCATTGGTGCCAAGTGTGAGAGAATGCTAGATGTTTGGTAATCTATCCTCCAATCAAGATAAAAGATCCTATTGACGTGGCTAATCCCATGCATATTTTATGGAAATCCGGTCGCACAAATCACATAGTATAGTAAATAGCTACTCCATATATTACTCATCCTCTAGAAGAGTTTATAAATAAATACAAATATTTGGTATCATTCTCGATACTGAGATATACCATAACACCAATAAATTGATTCAAGATCTTGCTATACACATAAGAATTGTCTACTAAACAATGTTGCTTAACTTATGCTTATCAATGCTTACTTAGCATAAATTAATTTCAAAGTCCATAGTTTATATAGATCTAAACTATAAATAAAATAATTTACGTAAGTTCTAGCTTCTGTATGTTAAGTAGTTGAGCCTAACTATTTCCATTCTGTGGAGACATTACATGGATCGACAGCGATAAGGTCTCATGAATGGTAGGAAGCCCCTCTAAGGGTTGAGGGGAGTGAAGCTCACGGATAAAAATTCATTAAGGATAGTAAGCAATTTGTCTAAAAAATAGGGAGTCATCATTAAAATTTTGTATTATCATTATAAAATGAGAAGCAAGCTTGATGTTAAATAAAACAAGTGTTTCTTTATTGGGTATGATGATACAAAGTTTGATTATTATTTCTGAGATGTTCAAACTCAAAAGGTTATTGGGAGCAAGAGTTTAATATTCAATAAAAGTGTATTATATAAGGACATGTATTAGCACATACGTTCGAAGTTGAGTCTCTCATAAGGTAGAGGTCATGGGTTTGCCTTCGGAGGGATGCGACAGTAATCCGTAAGAGGGTAATAGGGCAAATGTCCTTCCAAACCAGACAATAAGTATGATATAATGGCTTGGGCATGAGACTTGAGTTATTACAAAAATTTGACGACCCGAGCTTTGTGCCCAAATTGTTATATCATATGTGTTATCCGTTTTGGGAGGGCATTTGCCCTCTTACCCTCTCACGACTTTATGTCGAGTCTCTCAAGATTCAAACACATGATATTTGCTAGTTGGATGAGACAAAAAAGTCATGAAAGGGTAAGAGGGCAGTTTACCTTCCCAAAGAAGACAATATGTACATTTTTTTTATAGTGACCCGAGTCTTATGCCCAAACCATTATATCATATGTACTATTCAATTTCAAAGAGCTTAGGATCTTGAGTTCGAATACTGGGGGATAAGATAGAAACTCCTGAGGAATAAGATGGGCTCAAACTCTCCTGAAACAAAGAGTATATATGATATAACAATTTGAGTACATAGGATCAAGTTGTTAAAGTATCTGAATTGGTTTAAGGCAAGAATTAACTCCTAATGAGGAAACCACCTATTTTAGCTCACTAATCATGGAGGAAAATCAATGATGGCTAGCGAGCCAAGCTTTAAGCGATACTAGAGTTTTAGTAATGTCAAATAACTTGTGCACTTTATCAAGTCTAGCAAATAAAGAAGACATAAAGGAATCTAGAGGAAAGTATGTTGGATGGAATAATTTCTTAGAGGTCTTACCGCTTCCCAAGGGTTAGGATAACTTTTTACAAGTCAACGAAATTTTTATGCTCAAAACCCTTATTCAAATAGTTATTTATTTGGGATCTCCCAAGGAGTAGGAATTGCCATTCTAACTCTTCTTCGTGGATTCCATCCACAAACACAAAGTTTTATGGTTAACCGATATTGTTCAACATCTAGTTATTTTAGTTATTTTTCTTGTTGCTAGTTATATGCATTGAACAAATTTGGGGATTGGATATGTTGACCCCAAAAAAATGTATTACTGATGTGGTCAACAGATTCCAAGGCCTCTCACATCCATGCAAGCATTAATCTTGTACACTAGAACAAATCGTTAGTCGCCATAGCTTTCTCCAGAAGGTATGGAGTAAGCTGCACGCACTCCGACTGTCAACTCAATTGGAGTGATAATAATATGAGTATAGGAGAGTTCTAAATGTGAGCCTCCTAATATAAAAAAGGAGATCGGCTTTGGGGAGAAATAAGTAAAAGATGGGATTGCAAGATTATAAAATCTAAATTTGCATTACCTCTGAACGTCTATGAGTGTGAGCTTTTATATATGGGTAAGATGAATGGAGGCCTTTGGATGACAATGCATGTGGCTTCATACAAATGACTGACCTCTCTAGTCATAGATGCCAATCAATCACAACCTTAAATGCTAATACCATTTTTGTATCCATAAAGCTTAGCTTGCAGCTTGAACTTGACCAAATAGGTTTGCGGTGGCGACAGTGGCTATGAGTTATCTTGTCAATCACATAGTACAAGACATGATCAAGATCTTATCATTGCCTTGTCTTGGACCGACTCTTGTAATGGGGTCTGCGTGTAATGAGGTTGGTCCAGTTTTTCTATACGGGAGAAAGCGAGTTGTCTGAGTGTAGTTGTGTTTTCCATCAGATCTGAATGGTTTGCCGTATAGGTTAATCGAGTCTATGTGTGGATCTCAATTTTGCAAGGCTTAACAATAGTCCCTGAAGTCCGGGTATGAATATTCATATAATGCATGGACTTTCAAGTTGAAGTGGTAGTGAGAAGTCTCTCTGATGTAGTGGAAGCTTGCATGCGAGGCGAGGGCCTTGGAGCATTGGTCGAGCCCTATGTATGATGCCCTTGGAGCAAATGACGAGCCTTTTTTATTAAATTGGAACTTGTGATAAGGCTGAACATCATGAGATGAGGCCTCTGGAGCAAAGAGCCTCTTTGATTAACTTGGGACCTATGATAAGGCTGAATAATATGGGGGCAAGGCCTTGAACAAATGAGGAGCATCTTTGATTAATTAAAGCCTGTGATAATTTTGGATAGTATGGGACGAGGCCCTTGGATCAAATGATGAGTCTATTTGATTAAGTTGGAACCTGTGATAAAGCTGAACAACAAGAGACGAGGCCATGGGAGCAAATGACGAGCCTCTTTGATGAAATTAAAGCCTGTTGGGTGGTGTACTTTAATGATTTGAAAGGAATGTTGGTTCTATGATGATGGTTTTTTTAGTTGGTGAGGCTCACTTGAATAAAAGGCGCGTGTAATTCATGACATCATCTGAACCCTTGATTTGAATCTTGAGCAAGTACCTTTTTGGTTTTAACGTGTTGGATGAAATTGCAGGTATATGACCTATATCATTGTGGGAGAAAATCCAATGGTGGGAGTTCGTCTATTTTTCTAATATAAAAGGTCCAAACCTTACCTTGTCATTCTTCTTCACTCTACGAAGGTAAAAAATTCCAAGTGTCGAAAATCCTTGAATCCTTCAGCGCATCCTCTGTCCTTTTTTCGGCAAACAAATTCGTTTTCTCCATCTTCAAGCATTCCAAAGTCGCGTAAGTACCCAACATTTTCAAAATTTCCATTTTATTCAAGAAAATGGCTTTATCTTTGAAAAATGATGTTTCTAGGGGTTCTTCTGACGTAAACATGACACTAATTTGTGTCGAGACGGGTCTGCCTCCTGTGATTCCCATTGAGAGAATCATGGAGGCCATGGGGGGGCCTTCATAGCACATGGATGATGATAGAAGGCCCCATAGACTATAATATTAGATGGGTGGCCTCTTTGTGGGCAACTGATATAAAGGAAAGTGGGCTAGAGACTTTTAGGGAGATGTATACGATCCCTGATAGCATTGAGATGTTTGTACCAATCCCTGAAAAGATGGCTTACTTCCCTAGAGAGGAATGTGTAGTAGTGAGTGAGGCCATCTTGAGTGGGGGGATGAAGCTACCACTACATCCTTTCTTTAGATATATCCTCAGGTACTATAATCTCGCCCCATCCAATTAGTGCCAAATGTATGGAACCAACTAGCACGGGCCTTTCTTCTTTAGAAAGAGGTTACTCTTAGCAAGGATATGCCTCCACATGTTTTTCAAACCCTCTTTCAACCCCGAGCCTCAAGGGGGAAACAATTGCAAGTGGTGGTACTGTATGAAACCTTGAGGCTCGCACTTTCTCTTCATCTAGGGGACTCCAACTTCTATTAAGAATTGGAAATCATCTTAGCAGAGGTAAGGGGTCGCTGACAGACAATGAAGGGAGATGTGGTCCCAAAGATAACTGTACCGACCCAGTACCACAGGTATACTGAGTCTAGCCTTAGCTGGCGTAATATTTTCCTTGTGCTTTTGTTCTTCGTTTCATGTTTCTGATGGACATTTTGTGCAGCTGCAGTTAATCGGTTCGAACTCGAGCCATCTGAGTGGGCCATTATTAAGGCAACCTACGAGCTACCCTCATAGTAGAGGTACTTTAGGAACATACTCGAAAAGGGAAACCACTTCATATCCCACCTGCTGATGGCTACCAAAGGTAAATCGACTTATGATCATCTCGGTAGTTCTACTGATTTGACTTTCTTTTTCCTAATCGATGACAGGTCATCTGTTATTTGCGGGCTAGTATGACAAAAAGATATATCTTAAGCTAGACATGTACTTCATGAGGCACCTTGGAGAGGCGAAGAATAAGAAGACGTTGAGCTCTGCTTCTTCTACCTACAAAAATTAATGAGATGAATTGGCCTGCCTCTCTAAGAGGAACCCACCGCCTCCTCTAGAAAAGAAAGGAAAAAATAGGAAAGAGGTGAAGATTCCGATGGAGAGGTCCCCAAAGAGGAGGTTGCCTTTGACAAAGAATACCGGGCCTGATCCTTCCCCAACCCGTCAGACAACCATTTGAGGGGTCACTTCGATGACCCATTCAAGCTGATCACATTTTCTCAGTAAAAATCATTGATATGGAGGAGGTAGCTGAGGAGGGAGCGAGCCTGGTGAGGAAGACGAGAGCTAGAGAGGCTTGGAGTGCCCCATTTGAAGAAAAGACCCAAAATTTTTTGAGTTGGAAGTTCGATGATATAACCTCTACGGTGATAGAGATGCTTCTTGCTGAGGTCTAGGGGGCTGCGAGGATTCAACATAAGTATTAGACTGAGAAGTACTCCTTGTATGTCGAGACCTATGATGCAGTCGATATGGTGGAGACTAGGCTCGCTCTCAGGGCTTTTTTAAATGTCCAGATGGAAATGAGGCGACTGTAGGGCTTTAATAAGGAGCACCTTCAAAGGGCTAAGGATGATGATGCAACCCTGAATAAAGTAAAGGCTAAGGCGTTATCAGCCAATGAGGCCATTGAAACCTCCAAGGTAAAGTAGGCTGAGGCGGAGTTGAGGATGGAGACACTTCTTAAGGAGAACAATGAACTGAAGAAAGAAGTTGACATCTGCAAAGTTGAAGTTAATGCCTCGACGAAGCATGTGGAGGACTCAAATAATTTGCAGAAGATCACTTACTAGGAGAATGGGGAATTGAAGGCTCATGTTGAAAAGCTAACTGTTGAGGCTGCCAACTAAAAGCAGTAGTTGAGCAGGGTATGGGATGTAGCCTTGAATGAGTACATTGTTCACTTCTAGGAACTACTGAGTATGACTGCATCGACTTGTATCGGAGGAAGGTCGCGTACAATAAAGTCTTCGGAAGACTTGCCGAACTGTATCCCCAACTGGAGCTGGCTGCCATAAAAAAAAAAAAGAATTCCCACCTACTGAACCATCCACTCCTACCAATGAAGTTGAAGATTATGTAGAGGAGGTGGATACCCCAGAGAAGCCTTAACAGGATGATATTGCTGCCTAAGTTTTAGGCTTTGTACTTTGTAATATTTTATAGCAGCCCCCTCCATTTTTGAAATGAATTTGATTATATATAAAAGAATTTTTTTTCCTTCAATTCCTTCTCATTTTTTGCTAATTTAATTTGAGCTGTCAATTAACATATAGGCTTGCCATAATGATCAAGCACGTACTAGGAACTCACCGTATCTTGTAAACAACATAGGTGTGCCGTGTACAATTAAGCACAAACTGGTTAACTGATAATTATAATGCATGAGCTTGTTATACCTTAAGGAAAACTTGCTGAAGACGTTTGGGCTCATTATCATTAACCTCAAATAATAATAACGTGCGAGCTAGTCATACAAGCTGATCCAAACCAATCAGCATTCGTCATAGTTAACCTTGGATGATAATAATAATAATGAAAATGTGTAGGAGCCCGTGATACCAAATTGATAAAAATAATAATGATAATGGATGAACTCTTTATGCCACGCTGGTCTGAATTAACATATGGGCTTGCCCTAGTTGAACTTGGATAATAATAATAATAGTGTAGGATCTCCAAATTGATCTGAATTAACAACATATGGGTTCACCATATTGATCTTGGATAATAATAATGGATGAACTTGTCCTACCACGCTGGTGCAAGAATTGGAGAACTTGCATTTGCATTAATAAATAAATGTATACAAGCAATGATCATTGCCTTCCTGGTAATACATTCGTAAGTGCTCTATGTTCCAGGGGTGGGCCTGCACCTTTCTGTCCAAGCTTTCAATTAGAAAAGTCACCGGGTCTCACATCACCTGAAATACTGTAATGGTGGGGTTGCACCTCGTAGTCAGCCGCGTTGTTGGAGGTCTTGAAGCCAAAATGCAATGCACAATTAAGTTTGTGGCCATCTAGGCTCTCCAATAATTCACCAGCCCTAGAACCCATTTCTCCAAAAGATCTGTCAACAAACAATTTCCAGGCTGGGGGTTCGTTGGTTCCATCACCACATTGATGTCTGTTGCCTCGGTGAATCCCGCTATAAAATATGCCACTGCTTGCCCCTTCATTAAGGTTCTTGGTTGATATAACATGTCAAATTTGCTTAATTCCATGACCAATTTCATCAGCCTTCCAAAAGTGTCCAAATTTTGGAGTACCCGTTTGAGGGGAAGGCTTGTTAATTCATGTCTACTGTGGGCATGAAAATAGGGCCTCACTTCCTGACAGTGATCATAAGGGACAAAGTAAGATTTTCCAAGGCAGTGTAACATGATTCAACAGGTAAGAAGGCCTTGCTTATGTAGTAAACGGGCAGTTGCATGCCGTCGTTTTCCCTTACCAGAACTGAACTCACAGCCTCGGTACTTATGACCAAATATAAGAGCAACACTTTTCTCTCCTTGGGCTTTGAGAGGAGATGGGCTTACCCCAAGTGCTTCTTCAGTCTCTGGAAAGCCTCTTTACACTCCTTATTCCACTAGAACCTCTTTCCTTCTTTCAGAACCTTAAAGAACAGGAGACACCTATCTGTTGCTTTAGAGATGAAGTGGCTTAATGCTACTAGGCGACCTGTTAAATTCTCCACTTCTTTAGGCTTGTAGGGGGATTTTATATCCAGTAAGGTATAGCCTAAGAATTTACTTGAAGCTACACCAAAAGCACATTTTAACGGGTTCAGTTTCATCTGATACTTCTATAAGATTTTTAAGGTGGCCTCTAGGTGTTTGATGTTATTCATAATTTTTAGGCTTTTCAAAAGCATGTCATCAACGTATATCCATCGTCTTGCCTAAAAAGTCAGCGAATATCCTGTTGACCAGCCGTTGATAGGTTGTCCCAGCATTTTTCAAGCCAAATGGCATGACCTTATAATAGTATAGGCCTCTGCTAGTGATGAATGAGGTGTTCTCCTCGTCAGCTGGGTATATGTGAATTTGGTTGTATCCAGAATATGCATCCATGAAGCTTAAGAGTTCATGAACTGGAGTGGAGTCAAGTACCTGGTCGATCCTTGGAAGCGAAAAGCTATCCTTTGGGCGTACTTGGTTGAGGTTGGAAAAGTCTATGCAAACTCTTCATTTACTATTGGATTTCTTTACCAAGATTGGGTTGGAGATCCACTTTGGGTACGCTGTCTCCCTTATGAAACTGTTGGATATGAGCTATTGCACATCTTCTTTCAAAGCTCCATACCGTTCCAGATTTAGGGCTCTTCTTTTTTGCCTATGGAGGGTGAACTTGGGGTCCACATTAAGGCAATGACAAATAACTTTGAGGTCGACGCCCACCATATCTCCGTGCTTCTATACAAATACGTCTAGGTCGTTAAGTAGGAAGCTTTGAGCTTTGTCTTTTCTTCTGACTCCTTCCCTATTTGTCGCACCTTTGTAGGGTCATGTGGTTCCACTGGGAAAGATTCTGGTTCCTCCACTAAGGTTTCTTGAGAGCTTGATTCGATGACCCTATGGTCTAAATCTACATTTATGACCCCTTTTCCAAAGGTATCTACCTTGTTGACGTTTCACCTTTGTTCAGGGGTAAGACCTTCTTCAAGTGCATCAACTATTTCAGCGTCTATTAGGACCATGTTTACACTTCGGGGCTCGGATTTTCTCAAAGAGCCGAGGTAGCATTCCTTCGAACTTATCTGGTCACTATGCACTGTAGCAATTCCTCTTTCAATGGGAAATTTCATACATAAGTGGTGTATAGAGGTAACGGCCACAAGTTCTTTCAAAGCAGGTCATCCCAACGCTCCATGGAAGGTAGACTGGTGATTAACACTAAGAAAGTCCATGAAGTGATATGCAGTAAGTGAGGGTTCTCCCATTTCTACTGCCAATGTGATCTTTCTCCTAGAAACATTGCTATCGCAAGTTAAACCATATAAGGGGGTGGTCATGGGGATGATCTCATGAACTACCATCATCTTGTCATAGGTTGTTCCAAATAGGATGTTAGCTCCCATTATTCACCAACATGAGTTTAAGTCCATTTCTGGCTATGACGACTCTTACTACCAAAGCATCGTAAATGGGGCTAATGAACAACGATATCTTCTTGTGAAAAAGTCATTGGTGGGACGATCCCAGATCCACGAACAACGCTATTGACTAAATAACTCATCATGGGAGGATTCTTTGCTTCCCTCGAGTAATTTCTCTAAGCATTTCTTGACTCTCTGCCCATATGTGGGAAACCAAAAATGGTGTCAATCTCCCTGATGGGGATGTTATCGGCTCGGGGTTGTCTCCTATGCCTTTGTCCATCTCTTAGCTTATTTCTTTCCTTCTTATACCCCTGTCGATGCAATTCATCTCTGCAATTTTGCCTCGTCTCATCACGTCTAGGCTCTCTTTCCTACCTAGGCTGAGACGCATACCTTTGTACCGATGGGTATTTCTCCTCTCAACGCGGGGGCTTGTTGGCTCTTCATGGAATGTCCTGGACAAATAGTCCTCAGTGTTGTGGCCGTTGGTTCGATGGTAGGTGCAGTATTTCCTATTTCTAAGCTCCATGTTCATTTCCCTACCTCTTCTCCTGGATTAATTTGATTGTATTTGAACTTCAGATCCAACTTCTTTGTGTGCCAAAGAGGGCACTATATTTAGTATGGCAATGGCTAGTGCTTGGCCTGAGGTGGGGCTATCATATGTCCTACTTGGGTCCATTGCTAGTGTACTAAGTGTGATATAGGGCCTTGATAAGTGAGTTTTTACACA